>ML675617.1:6577132-6833037 GCA_007922155.1 Mesoclemmys tuberculata | reverse complement strand
CCCCCCCCCGCGGGACTATGGGGATGCCCCCGCCCCCGGGAGAGCGCGCGGGGCCCTACCCGAGTGGCCGCCGCCGCGCGGGGGCTGGGAGCTGGCCATGGCCGCAGAGAAAGGCTGGAAGTCTCGGGTCCCCCTGCGCGCGCCTCCTCTCGGCAGCCTCCGAGCGCCCCTCCCCGCGCCTGCCTGGCCGCCGGCGGCTGCACAGCCCAGGCACCGCCCGCCCGGCCCGGCCCGGCCCGGCCCGCCTCCAGCGCCGCCCCCCGCGGCAGCAGCGAGCCGGGGCGCTCTCCCCGAGCCCGGCCCCTTGCGGGCAGCCGGCTGGAGCAGTGGGGCGCGCAGCCCGGGGCGCTGCCCTCCCGGCTGGGGGGGGACAGCAACAGTGACTCCCGCACTGCAGTAAGGGGTCGGCTTTGTGGCGCTGGGGCTGGGCTGAACCGAACCCCAGATCCAAACCGCACCAGCTCCGGGGGGGCGAGTTTGAGGACAGGAGCCAGCTGGAAATATTTATAAATAATGGCTTGAACCAAGACCCCGCAGATTCCCCCCCCCCAGTGCCCCTCTGAGCACCCCTAAATCCTGGCCCGTGGGCCCATCTCTAAACCTTACACTTAGGGTTCTCACACAGAGGGGTTTGCAAGCCAAATGGAGACCAGGGTGCCTGATCATTAGAACGGGGTAGGGACAATTGTGTGCCTTCCGGCTGCACGGTTTAAAAATGAGGTCCTGCATGTGCCCCCAAATAATGTTAGAGCAACAGCTGCCCTGCTCAGAATCTGCACTTTCTGTCCCTTGGAGGAAATGCTAGTGTAATGTGCACACCGAATTATTTTGTCTTAAAATACCTTTTAAAAAAAGTGGAATTTGCTGTTCTGAGCACTGAAGGCTTCCCGTCTCTTACTGCATCAAATTCAAGCTTCTTGCCCTTACCATCATGGCCCCATATAGTCTCATTCCCTATTTACTATGCCTCTTTACTCTCGTTTTCTGTTATTCCCCATTTTATTCTTTCCTTCCTGGACACTTCATATTGCTCCTGCCTTATTCTATCCCCTGTGCTTGTCATGGTTTCCCATTTCAGACAATTACCAACTTCTTCCTTCAATTCTTCTTACCACTCGCATCTTCCCGGAATCTTTCCTATCCAGTTCTAACCTGCAATAATCTCTCCACACTATCCTTTTTTTTTTTTACCTGAATTGCTCTCTTATGTTTAATCCTTTCTTTACTTTCACTTACACTTACCTTGTAAACATGGGCAGGAAATGTGTCTTAATCTGTAGATTGTTGTGTAAATGCTTATAATAATAATTCATTATCATTCATCTATACACCTATTCATTTTGTAAAGAAAAGCTCTGCACGAGACCAATAGCATATATGTATCATAAGTGCTGTGGCTGTATTTTTTTACTCCTTACACTTGCCGAATCCCAAATCCCATATGTGCATATAAAAATGGGTAGAACTAGGCCTTGAGGTGGGGAGCAAGAGAGATCAAAAACTATAATATTAGGAAAAATAGAGGGGGATTCCATAAAGAATAAAGAGCAGACTAAAGTTCTTCCTGTCATTTTAAAATAGTCCAGTACACTAAACAAAATGTGGCAGAATAAATGTGGCATCCCTGTAATCTGTGGGGACCTCATAGCTAATATTTCACAAAAAAGACCACCCCTTTTGTTTTCACACATTAAATCCTTTTGTTCTGAATGACAGAGCAATAGTAATTTCAGTGCTGTGGTTAACATTTCATACTTGAAGTACTGGGAGGAGCTACTTTGTCAGAAGTGAAATTAATCCAACACTGTAATCTTATAGCCAGCCAGTGAGTTATCTTACTTCTCATTTATACTGGAGGGCAGTGAGAATGAGGTTCTTTAATGTGTCACCTGCTGCTCTTTGCAGCATGTGATATTCAAAATCTAAGGTTTTAACCCATCAGGATGCTTTTACTGTTATTAATTAAGTTATCAACTTGCACTAAGTTAATTTATTTGTATTAATGTATAAGAATAATATATATATTATATAGTAAATGAAACAATTAATTCACACAACGGGGGCTCTTTTGGGTAATGCAGTTGGCTAATTAGGCTTCTAAGCCACTGAGGTCTGAGTATCGCTTTTGTAGAGCCACAGTGTTGACAGACTGTGCAGTCAAAGACCTGCTTAGGTTTCAGAAACCAGGTGCAGACAGGTTCTTTGCTATGTCTGTTCCGGTGTCTGTTAAGGGTGATGCTTCTAACATATAATAGAACTGTTTCAGAAGTCGGTGGGTAGCTGAACAAAGCTGCCTATATTAAAATAAAACGTTCTTTATGGTTTTTCATGTGTTGTGCATGTGGAGTTGGTATGAATTACATACACTCTTGTATGCTACCATAGCTAAAACATCAGCTAAAATAGGCACGCTGGTGACCCAGGGTATGCACTTGTGGTGCTAGCTTGCACTAAGTCCCAGGTCACCACATCTAATCTGCTATTTTTAGCCATTTTCAGGTGGGTATATCTGTGGGAATAGCAAAACTGAGAGTTCTGTGGGTGTTCAAGGGAACAAAGGCTGAACACTCCACAGCCATGCTTGGAGGACTTGTGGGTTGGTGTGTGCCTATTGCTAAACTGTACAGAGAGAGCAAGGTCTATATGGAGGCTTGGAATGCAATGTTTTTGTTGCCAGAGGCTGATGGTTTCAAGGAGCTGATCCACAGCAGGCACAGACAAAACTTCCTTGTGCTAAGGGCAGGTGGTGGCGACACTGTGTCTCACAGCCCCGGCGACCCCTGGGAAGTGTCACAAATTGGTAGGATTTTCATAAGCACTCAGCATTGCCCTTGTTGAGTGCCTGTTGATGGGGAAAACTATTGATTTCATGGGAGCAGAGCACTTTTGAAAATCACACCCTAAGTACATATGCTATTTCCATGTCTGTCAAAATAACTGCTGCCCAGGGCCTACTTTTATTTAGGTCCTGAGGGTTAAGAACTTAAACACTTTGACCACAGTCAGGGCCTTACACCTTCAAGACCTCTGCAGGACAAGCCTCTCACATATGGGGTTATGAACCTTCGGAAGGTGGACCAAGTTAGCTCCAATTGTCTTAACTGACCATTTAAGTAGCTAGCTCTTCTCTTATAAAACTCTTAATAATGCACTTTTGTATTAAAGCTGAGCCCTAAACCAAAGCCCAGGTCTGAAATCATCCCTCCTCTCTGAACTTCTGGGGGGTTGTAATCCATGTAGCACTGAATTTCATGATTGACCTGTCACACTGGCTGGGTTGGTGGGGTGGGGGTGGGGGAGCATTCCTTATATTGTTTGACATCAGTATGTCAAAATCATAGTAATTCATGTGAGACATGCCATGTCAGGTACTGTTAGAAAGGTTATAATGTGCTAAATAGGATGATAATGTTTATGTTCATATGTTATATGTGTGAGAGAAGTTATGGACGTCTTTGATATCCCTGTATTTCAAACTATGCTGTATAAGACACACCCCAGACAGAGAGGCAGCAGGACAATAGCCCGCTTAATGGCCCATCAAGACCTTTACAGAAGCAAAAGGCCCAGGAAGGAACTAAAGGCATACCTGAAGAGTTACCAGGATTGGCCCACGTGACTCTGGACTCCATTTTAGTTCCTGTAAGGGCCCACAGGCTGCATGGCCAGAGGGTATATAAGATCAAACCACAGAAACCATTTTGTCTTTGTTCCTGTCCAGCTGCAGACACACACCTACCCACCTCTAGATCAATTAATTTTGCAATTGAACCAAAGGACTTAGACCCATCCAGGTACTGGATGTATACCAGAGGGACTATACAAGGCTGCAACTCCACAATTCTTCTAGAACCTTTTTTATGTATCTCATTGCTTTAATCCTTTAGCATTTCTCTTCTTGTTTTTCTTTTTATAATAAACCTTTAGTTTTAGTTACTAAAGGATTGGCTGGCAGCGTGGTATTTAAGATAAGATCCAAACTTATTTTGATCTGGTACTGTGGCTGGTCTTTTGGGATCAGATGGAACCTTTTTTAGTAAAGAGCACAGACTTTAAATAACTGGTCTCTTTACTGGACCTAGTGGCAGATTTGGCACCAGCAATAGAAATGCAGTAAAGGGGGCTGTGTGTATTTGCATAGTGGCTTCTTGGTTACCAGTGTGGGGGGAATCAGAAGCACTGTTTGTGGCTGGTTGGGAAGTCTGACTTCAGTGTCACCCACCAGAGCTGGGAGAATCTACTCTCCCTTTACAGCCTGCCCTGGCCTTGGCATGATCAGTTGGCTACCCTGGGCATGGATGGGTCACATGGCCATTGTCTCCAGGATAGATTGGAATAAATCTTACTGTGAACATCTTCTGAATAGCCCCTGATGGGCAGTGGGGAAGGTAGGAATGGGAAGTCAGCTTTGGATTTGGATCTTAGCTTTGTGGTTCTGGTCCATACCCACTCAATTTGGCTGAAGTGTTCTCTTTTTAACTTTGGTTTCTTTTACACAGGAAATGTTTTAGGGGAGATATTTGCTTCCTTTGGTTTAAGCGGGTCATGGTTACTCAGCTCATGTCTACACTATGAGGACTGTTGTGGCATAGCTACTGTGCCATGGCTATGCCAGCCTTCTGATGGAGAGAACAGGTGAGACTATAGTTGATCACTTGGGCACCAATGAGCTCCCTTAGAGAAAGATGCTAGAAGTAATTAGATAATCAGGCTGGGCGAGATAAAGAGCTAATTAGCCTGTCAGCCCAGAAGGATAAAGAGAGGCAGGAAAGCAGTGCCAGGGCACAGAAGAACAGCTAAGCATCCTCTCAGAGGCTGTAGGGAGTGGAGACCTCACCTCACCTCAGGTGTTGAGGAGATGGCTAAAAGCACAGAGGCTATTATAAAGGACTATTGCTTGGGGACTGTAGTGTTGTTGGTGGAGGGAACTCAAATAAATGGTACTGTGAATGCGCAGCTAGTGGAGTCTGGACAGTTTCTGCAGGACGAGCAAAGATACACCTTGTTACAGGCATAACCCTGTAGTGTAGGTAGATGCAGCCTATGGCCGATGGAAGGATTTTCTTTCTGCTATAGAGACACCAACTCCTCTAGCAACAACTGCTGGGTTGAGGGAAACATTCTTCCTTCAACTTAACTGTGTCTACATGGGGAGTTAGAGGGCACGGCTATGCTGCTCAGGGTGTCAACCTAAATTTTAAGTGTTGATCGGGCTTCCATCTCTATTGCTGTTGGTGAACTCTATCCAGGGCAGTGCCATGAATAAAATCTTCTTACTGTGGCTTGCTGTCCTCGGAGAGCCAATGTCAGGCTACAGCAACATACAATTAAATTGTTGTTTTAAATTACCTTAATGTAGACTTTGGTCCAAAAATTATGCCCTGATTATGTGAGTTTAGCACCTCCCGCTAAGGAATAAGGATTAGACTCTTCCTAAGCAGAAAATCCATTCTTATAAACTGCAAATTGCAGATCTTTCAAGTCAGCTAGTGGGTAGAAATTCTCTTAAAAAGGGCACTAGCTCCAATAATTCTGTATGAATCAGTGACTGTAAAGCCTAACATCTTAACTGCCACTATGGCGAGAAACATGGCGCTCTATAACAGTTGCATTAGACTCTTCTCAGTTTGCACCCCTAAATAAGGAGAAGAGAGAGAAGGGGAGGCAATAGTATGCTGAAGCCTACAACTCTCCATAGCAGCCTTTTGTTCACCAAGGTTTAAAGTGGTTTAACAGCCATATTAATAGTTTTGAGATGCATCAGGAAACTGGAGTTTGGCTTAATGTAAAATGAAAGACTAAGTCCTACCAGAATTGCTGAATAAAATGGGCATGAGCTTAAACACAAGTTTAAAATATTTCATATGTGATAGACTAAGATATTGTACTTCACTTGGATTTTGCTTTTTTTATTGTGTTCCTAGACGGCAAGTTATGGGCCTGTGGTACCTGGGCTCCACCATTGAGCATGATGGGCCTGGCTCCACCCATATTTCTGGTGGCCGGTGGTGGAGGTGCAGAAAGCAGTGGCCCGCAGGGCAGCCTGGCCTTGCTGCCTCCCACACTCAGTGGCTGGCCAGGAGCCGCTCTGGCGCCAACGCCGACCCCAAGCTGCATGGCATGGAGGCACTCCCCACTTCTGGCCCAGCCCCTGCCTCCCGCCCCTCTCCCATCTGATGTGGGCCCAGTGCCCTGGCCAGGGCAGGGCACCACCCAAAATTATATGACCTGGCGCCCATGATTGTGTTTAATGGGCAGAATGTTTAAAACGAACAAAAGGAAGTACTTGTTCACACAGCACAGTCAACCTGTGGGACTTGTTGCCTTGTGGCATAGTGAAGGCAAATAGTATATAACTGGGTTAAAAAAAGAATTAGATAAATTCAGGAAGGACAGGTCCATCAATGCTTATTAATCAAGGCATCCCCATGTTCTGAGTGTCACTAAATCTCCCAACTGCGAGAAGCTGTGATTGGACAACGGGATGGATTACTTGAAACTGCCCTGTTCGCTTCATTGCTTCTGAAGCATCTGGTACAAGGGCTAGATGGACTATTGGTCTGACCCACTATGGTTGCTCTTATATATAAGGTTTTGTTTGATCTAGGCAAGCATGTGCTATGGAACAATTTGCCTGGTATGGTTTATGATTTTTTTTCTGGGGGGGAGGGGGGAGTCTTACTGCAAGTGTCTCAGGCCTATAGTTCCATCTAGAGGAGTTTTGATTGTTAGTACACCACTTACTACTTTTCTCACTTCCCAGAGAGGACAATAGGCCTTCCCTTTTTCAAAGCATTCCAACCCAGTCCACAGAAAAGTTTTCTGTGGATTAGCAACATGGCATAGCCAGTTTTGGTACGGAATTTGGACTAGATCTTGGTTTGAGGGCATCTTGTGGTAACATTTAAATAAATGTTGCTGCTGACTACCCTCTTAGAAGTGCACAGTAACAAGTTACCGTAAATTCCATTAGGGAACAAGAGGGATTTTACAAATTTGTTAAGTGATCAGATGTTGAACTAACTTATGCAGGCATAAGGAGGTGTCTTTTGTTTTGGGATGGGGGTACGTACATATTTTTCTTTCATGGTGTTGATATATACTTGTCAGAACAAGAAAAAGTCTGATACCCAGAAGCTTTCTGCCATATGGAAGCCTCATGAGATATGCACACTCTATAGAAATTAAACACTTCTTTTGCAAGTCAAGTGAGATCATTCATTCCATTGCAACACTCACCTATTGTATTATTCAGCAGTGTTGAACGTGTCTTTCCTTCTAACATGGATCTGGCCATTTCCTCATGCACACTGCAGGAAGTGTTTTTATATTGCAAGTTCAGAACAAACTTGAGGACAAAAAGACAGCTTGTTGCAGCAGTAGAAAGTTCCCTCATTCAGGTGTGTAATGTAAGCTCTGGGCTACGCAACTGAGATTTACAACTCATGTAGTGTTTATTGTTTTTAGATTTGTTGTCAAAATTTTAGATGCGGCAGCTCACTTTTGATCATTGCTTTGGCAGTAACAATTTTAGAATAGCAGACAGGAAATCAAAACTTGCCCAGTCACAAAACAAGTCAGAAACCACAATTAACTTTTTTCAAAACACATCTATCTGCCTGCTATTTTGAAGAGATTACTGTGTGTACTCATAGATGATACACTGGAACAACTACTGCACAGAATCCTAGCCAACTAAAGATTTCCACAATCCAGTTTTATAAAGCATATACAAAACGGAGGATTAATTTCATGAGCTCTCAGGTTTTGCTGCGACATTCCAGACCTAGTGCTGCTTATACGGGAAATTAGATCGACTTAACTTGCCACTTGGGATGTGGATTTTTCATACTCCTGACCGATGTAGTTAAGATGACCTAATTTTTAGCATAGGCCAGGCCCTAGTTTAGGAACACTCTTCCCTGAACAACCATTAGCTTTGTTGATAGAAGCACTCTTCTGCTGGCATAGCTGCATCTGCAGTGGATTTTATTTTGTTTGTTTCTACTGGCATAGCACTAGTGGCTTTGTGGTGGTAGTTCCATAGCTATGTGATCAAGCTTTGTAGTATAGATCTGGACTTAGAGATAAAGAATCAAAAACCAGGTTGCCTGCTGAAGTTTTCACTTTTTCTTTTTTTTTTTTTTTTTGGTTAGTACAGAAAATGAAGATAACTTTGGACACAAAACTGAATTATTTTATCTGATCCAAGTTAAGTCACAGAGAAAAATGCACCAATGAGGGAAATCAGGATTTGTATTTGTTAGCAATTTATTCATACAAAAGATGCCTTGGGTATTCTGACTCTTGCACAAGTAGTTGAAATTTCAAGACACTTTTAAAAAAATCATTTTTCTTATTTATAATTTTTACAAAACCCCAAAGAACAGCATAAGAAGAAGACAGACCAAAGGATAAGTGAATACAGTAACACAGTCTACATTACAACAGTTAAATATAAATCACTCTCTTTGGACACACAAATAGAATCCATCTTTGCTATGCATATAAAGACACTTTGTTAAATAGAATGCCTCCGGTGGGTGGTACATTTAATAAAAATATATTTGATTTGAAAAATATAAACCTCTATTAAAAATATTTCTTTAAGAAGTTGTAAGAATAATAGCAATGCTTCAATAAGTTGTCAGATCACAAGTGTCACCTTGTATTTTTCTAGGATGTAAACTGTTCAATATTGCAATTCAAGCTTTAAAAGTGTCAGTGTTTCTGATCAGTTTAGTGCTTCAAAAGTGAGTTTGATATATAAAACAGATAGGAAGATGTATTTGGTTCTAGGTTTGGTCTAGCCTTCAACATACTGTATATGATAACACAGCAGCACATACAGTTGAAGCAGAGAAACAGAAATAAGTTAATCACAATATTCCACTAAACGCACAGAAGTGCAAGAAATGTAAGATTACATACTGAATGCACAAAATATTTCAAACACAAAAAAGTCTTCCCTTCCTGTTGAGATATACTAGAAACATTAAAGGTTGATAAACCCAAAACTTGACCTACTTTAAAAACTGTTTGAAAAGTCTATTTAATTCTCATGCTCCCTTCATTCCCCACCACCAATTTTTTAAAACAAAAGATCCTAGTAGGTTTTGCAGTAGCATTCTATGAGCCACCCTCCCTCAAGCCTCTGGCACACGCTGAAGGAAACTAGTTTCAGTTTCAAGTTCCAGTTATGTGGGAGGATAGCAGGGATAAACAGTCTTTTTTTAAATGAGGAAAATATCATAATGTATGTTGAACCATTTTTGTGTTTTGCTTTGTGGAAATGAAATAAAACAGCTTTGTAACAAAACACTGGCTCTTCGCATGTCTTTATCTCAGTCCTAACTCATGAGCTTTCGCTATCTTCTTTCACAGGTCTGTCTTGTCCTCATATTGGCACATACATGCAGCTCTCTGGCTATCCAGATATGGTTTACATCCTAAATGTATAACTGCATCGAATAACAACTGAACAGTTGATTCACAGGCTGCAAGACACAAAGGGAGATCAAATCAGTATAGGATTAGTTTAGAAGTACTCTTAATGGAATATTGTAACTACTAAAAATTAGTTTCTCAGACATTCGCTTCTCTTCAAGATTGTTTTCAAATTGCCAGAGCACAGGATAAACAGTCTGGGACCAGAGAATGAATGAATGAATGATCATTTTTAACTCTAACTCCAGCAATATATCTAATATGTTTTATATTTCAACTTCTGACAAAGTTAACATTGAGTAGATAGATTTTTGTGGAAAATTTAATACAAATTCATAATATAGCTTAGTGTTGCCCTTATTTATATGAAAAAGAATATAGTTTTATGCCTCAATTCATGCTTAACTTCCTCTGGCTTTAATGGCAGATCTCTCACTAGTTTTGATAAATACTTCATGGCTGTTCAACAACTTTGAGAGCCTCATCCTGCAAACATATTGCTCCTAATCGGACCAGTCATGATAATAAGCAATATGGTCCTGAATTAGCAGAGCACTTCATTTGGATCTGTCAGATATTGTACATTTGCAGAAGTGGGCCCACAATCACAAAGAAGTATAGCATGTGCTCCCACAGAAGTACATACACCACTTAGATCAAAACATGATATTGTTCTTTAAAGATAATTCCACCTTCTACTGCTGTTGCACAAAGCATTACTTTCCTCCCACACTTACATGAAGGCCCGATATTTCTCCCATTGAAGTTCCTACCAGAACTTCTGCTGAATACAATAGGAGTAAGACTGGTCACTATGAGAATACTAAAAATAGCATCAATTCTAACATAATGCAAAATGTAAGAGGCCTATTCTTTGTCATAAGAGTAACAGTTATGCTACTAGATTTTGGAAGGTGCCTTACTGGAGAATTACTTTGTTAGGAATCTGTAACCAACAACTCAATTATTTCAAGAGGAAGTGAGTCTCTGAATTTTATTCTTAACAGGATGGGCTCCAGTTACTGAGACATCCAAACTTGAAAGGAACATTGATGCAGCAAGATTAATGTTCACTACTTATGATATGTGTATTATCTGTAAAAGGTAACAGAGTTCAGCATTTGCCTGCAATTTAATCTGTCACATTTAGTAGCTGTTTAAACCAAATCCAATGTAACCAATATTTATATTACTGCAGCACTGCAGATAACCTGATAATAGTTATTTTTATGAAGCTCTACTGCTGGTTTTCATGCACATAAAAGGGGACCATGAATTTAAAAGATACACTGTTCAAGAGTTAGCCTAGTTCTTTTCATAATCTCTCACTTTTGACTTTGGTCTAACAAAGACAGTGGGTCTCCGACGCCTGGTGACCGAGACTGCATTTGCCTCTCACCCCTGGGCACAGGGCAGGAACAGGACATCTGCCCCTCAGCCTCCTGTGCCCCCCGCTCATTGTGAAGGGCCAGCTCGGCGCCCCGCACCTACCCACAGCTCCAGCCTGGCACTGGCTCGGAAGGGGCAGCCCCACCCTCCGGCCTGAGAAGGGAAGGAGGCGCTGGGCCAGCCCTTTATGACACACGGGGAATGCTAAAGGGGCTGGCCCCCCTGCGTACGCCACTGAACAAAGATACAACTCAGGGTAGTATTTTAGGGGATCTCTGTGTAGGAGGTGGAAAATATGCCCCCCCCCTTATTATTAGCTCTACACGTGTAAAAGGCAGAAAATACATGTCACACATTTCTTCTTTTTTTAAAAAAGCCTGGAGGGAAAGTGAAATAAATCAGTTTATGACCACATTCAGTTTCAAGTATTTAGACAGTCTATGCAGCGGCACAACGGCCAGCACACAGAGCTGAAAACAGGGCAGTCTGAGTGGAGATCTGCTGGAGGAGAAGAGAGGCAAGCCCCTGTACCTTCGGGCAGCAAGTAAGTCCTTGAGCATGTGTTTGCAGCTGGTTTGTTTTCAGCTTGCAGAATCTAATGGGGGCAGTGTGTTGTGAGGGCAGCAGTGCTTTTGATCACAGCTGAACCTTGATTGGGGGCAGGGCTTCACTAATCAGCATGCCTATAAAGGCAGGCAGCAGCCCAGCTACCAGATGAAAACAGGAGAGGAGGAGGTTATTGGGTTTCCCCTTCTTGACAGGGGCTTAGGAGAGATGGCTACAAGTGTCAGAGAGGCAGCAGTGGTAATGACCTGAAGAATAAAAGAGACAATGAAAATGACTGGGGATGAAAGCTGTGGTATGTACCTTATTCTGGAAAGGGTACCTGAAAGGTGCTTCATATGTATGAAATGCCACCTGATAGCTCTGATGGAAAAGATGGTCTGAGGTCTGGAGGCGCAGCTAGAAACTACAGTGGAGTTTTGAAAAGGATTTGAATTAATGATGGAGAGAAGAGGCTGAAGGGAAACTTCAAGACTTGCAGATGCATACTGGCTCGGAGAATGGGGAGAGTAGATTGCTGGATGATCAAAGTGGCTGGTAGAAGCATATGACTATAAGACAGAGGAAAAGAGTAGCTAGTGAAGGAGAAATAGAGCTGAGGAACAGATTTGATGAGTTAAAAAATGAAGGGGAGAAAAAGTAACAGATAGAGCAGATCTACTATCTATAACCTGCAACCCAAGGGGAAAAAATTCATAGGGAAGGGTTGCAGATCAAACTTGATGTACAAGGATCTCAAACAAGTTGTTAGAAGAAAGGATGGATCAACAAGGAATGCTACCTTTTGGAGGTCAGAAAGTAAGGAAAAGTGATTAGCTGCCAAAAGCCAAGCAGAGTTGGACCTTGCAAAGGAAATTAAAACCGATAGTAAAAGGTTCTTTAGCCATATAAATACAAAGAAAACAAGGAAAGAGAAAGACAGCTAAGTACTGAGGATAGGGATGAGATTAAAGAAAATCTAGCTTTGGTCCAATACTTAAATGAATCCTTTGCCTGTTTTTAATAAGAGAAATGAGAAGCTTGGGGACAGTGGCAGGATGGCTAATCACAAGGAGAAGGTGGAACTAGAAATCTCCACCTCTGAGGTGGAATACAAAGCTCCAACACCTTAAATCAGACTAAACTGGGGCCCCTGGATAATTTCCATTAAAAATATTAGAGGAATTGGCACATGAAATTGCAAACCCATTAGGGTATGATGGGAGAATTGCAAATATTTAAGGAAGAGGGGAGGGGTAATCCAGGAAACTACAGACCAGTTAAATTTGATCTCAGTTGTATGCAAGGTCTTAGAACAAATTTTTGAAAGACAATAGTTCAGCACAGAGATAAACTGCTATTGGGATACAATACATCACGATTTTACAAGATTGTGCCAAACCAACTTGAATTTTTTTTTTAAGATAACTGATTTTCTAGACAAAGGGAATGCAGTGGAGCTAATCTGCTTGGATTTCAGTAAAGCATCTGATACATTTCCACATGGGAAATCATTAGTTAAATTGGAAAAAATGGAGACTAATACAAGAATCAAAGGTGGATAAGAAACTGTTTAAAGGGGAGACTACAAGTTGTCATGCTAAAAGATGAACTGTCAGGCTGGAAGGAGTTACTATTGGAGCCGCTCATGACTTGGTCTTGGGACTAATTTTATTTAACATTTTCATTAATGACCTTGGCACAAAACTGGGAGTGTGCTGATGAAGTCTGTGGATGACACAAAGTTTGGAGATATTGCCAATACGGAGGACTAGAATATCACACAAGATTTGGATGAGCTTAAACTGGAGTAATAGAAATGGGATGAAATTTAATAGTGCAAAGTCATGCATTCAGGGACTAACTACAAGAATTTTGCTACAAACTGAGAATTTATCAGTTGGAAGTGATGGTGGAGGAGAAGGCCCCAGGTGTACTAGTTGATCACAAGTTGACAATGTGCTGTGGCCATGAAGAAGGCTAATGCAATCTTAGGATGTATCAGTCAGGGTATTTCCAGTAAAGCTAGAGAAGTGTGATTACCATTATACAAGGCACTAGTGAGACCTCATCTAGAATACTGTGTGCAATTCTGGTCACCCTATTCATGAAACATTAATTCAAACTGAAACTGCCTCAAAGAATGGCTACTAAGATGACCAAAGGAATGGAGAATCTACCTTACAAGAAACTTAAGAAGCTTAGCTTGTTTAGCCTAACAAAATGAAGGCAGAGGGGAAGATGTGATTGATCTTCATAAATACATAAGAGATAAACATCAGGGTGGGAGAGGAGTTGTTTAAGGGCCAAGATTAGCACAGGAACAAATGTATATGAACTTGCCATCAATAAGTTTAGACTTGTAATTTGACAAAGGTTTCCAACCATCAGTAGAGTGAAGTTCTGGAACATCCTTCCAAGAAGAGTGGTGAAAGGAGCAAAAAAAAACAAACAAACTTGTTTTTGAGACTGATCTTGATAAATGTATTAAGGGGGTTGTATGATGAGATTGTCTACAATGGCTTATGGTCCTCCCATGATGGCTATTAGCAAAATATCTCAATAGCCAGAGACTGGATACTACATGGGGAGGGCCCTGAGTCATTAGGGAATTTCCGTGTGCGTGCGTTATGGTCTAATGGATAGCCTATTTGGAATCAGAAAGCAATTTTCCTCAGGTCAGACTGGCAGTGATCCTGCAGGTTTTTCGCCTTCTTCTGCAGCATCGGGCACTGGTGTCTTGCTAGTGTGAACTAGAGAAAATGGTGGAGTCTAACTTGAAGTCTTTAAATCAAGACTTGAGTAACTCAGCCAGAGATTACGGGCCTACTACTGAAGTATGTAGGAGGTAGTACCTCCTGGCCTAAAAGTCTGAATCTGCATTTTTACAGAGCTTCAATAAAATATCAACTTAGTATAACTTGCATGCTATTTTTCTGCCTTACCCTGTACACTCTCTGATATTCCTAGTGTTTTCTGAACATCTCTGCAGATCTTGGAGAGACAATACTGAAACTGTTCATCACAATCATTTTTTCTATTGCCACAGGTATCGTAGCATCTGTCATGTTGATTACAGCACTTTGTCATTGAAGGAATACCAATGTCAAACTGTAAAGGAAAAATTCATAGTTAGCATTCCAGCCAACACGATACAACTTTTATTAAATCGGGGTTGGTAAAAACTGACTGCCTTCTATACACACTGAATCAAAATGTTTGAACTTACTAAAAAAAAGTGCATTACCCACCACTCCAATACCAAGCAAAATGTTACTAGCATGGACAGTGAGAGAAGAACGGAACCCAGGATTCTCTCAGCAGGGCAGAGTGGTACCATTAGGCCAATCCAATATTCTTGGTTTTAAATCAGACAATATTCTATTTCATCTACTGCAGGTCTTAGATCTTCTGGGATGGGGTGGGGAAATTGCTTGCTGAACACTAACAGTCATTTAATATCATTCCTGTAATATTCTAGGGTATGGAATAACTTGATGTTTACTAATGTAAATATTTTTTGTCTATTACTAGTAGAGACTAATTTTCTTCCTCATGTAATATTGTTGAAGCTCAGCCACAAACTGACAAAAACATGAATATTTAATTTAGGAAATCTGACCACAAAATATACAACCATAAATATCTTTCCTATATAGGTACTTACTGATTATGAAGTTACCACTTTGCTTTCTCTTGGATAAACTAAATAGATTCAACTTCTTAACTTTCTCACTATATTTTCCACACTTTATATCATTCTTGTAGCTCTTTTCTGAACCTTTTCCAAATTTTCAGCATCCCTTTTCAAGTTTGGACACTTGAGTTAGGAAGCTGAAGAAAGACATATTCAGACTAGAAATGAGGTGCACCGTTTTACGTGAGAATAACTTAGCAAATAGCATGGCTTACATACAGACGTGATAGATTCTCCATTTGAAGTCTTTAAATCTGCTACAGCTCAAACAACAGTTATGGGCTTTAGGCAGAAATTAATGGGTCCTCTGGCCTCTTTATGCAGGTGGTCAGTGTTGTAACATTGTTTCATTTTATAATTAAAGTGACCCAACTCCATTTTAAATTAATAGATATACAAACTCATTGGGCCTGGATGTAAAACGTTAACTGCTTTGTAGCAACATCCAGCCTTGACTTGTCAGGAATCTCTGTGATAAGCACTGGGAGAATCCCAGCAGGTGTTAAGTACTGAAGACAATCAAAATACAATCAGTATGTGGCCTGTAGTCTTTGGTAAACCTGTATGGGCCCTCTGTGACTTGAAACCCAGTAAACTCCATTTAAAATAATATTCAGACATGCATTGTAATGAGTGATCTTTTGTCAACAGCAAACAGCTAGAGTGAATCCACAGAAAAAGCAGAAGTGCCCTAGCAGGAGGCTAGAATTCTGTCTAGCACGTAGCTGGACAATCAGGAAAGATAATACTACGTTTGGCTGTGTCGGGGTGCAGCCCCCGATCAGCTCATCGCTCTTAGGAACTTCATAATTGGCTAGAAAGCGGGCTTATGGCTGTGAGGAAGAGAATATAAGGTGATCATAAATAGGAAGTAAATGGAGATGTCCCGTATCTTAAGGAAGAGCACCAGAATAGCTCTACGTGGAGGCCTGATCTACCTACCCGTCTTTCCCCAGCTTGCAGCTCAAACTTAAGTATAGGGCATGTGGCTGTGAAACCTGAGTGTGACTGCATATTCCACTCAGACACAAACTTGGGGGTTATGAGTGTGACTGCATATTCCACTCAAATACAAACCTGGGAATCAAACTAGTTAATGTAGGATTTGTTGCTTTGTTGTTGACAAACCTCACTGATGCAGTTTAAGTATAATTGTGTAAATATAACCTTATAGTATAAATTAATAAGTATAACCGTACAGTTGTAATTGTGATTGTGTTATAAGCAGTTAAGTTGTTGTAGTAGATAAGAATTAATGTTGACTTTTAAATTGTAATTGTTGATTTATAGTTTGTTACAAGTAAAACAAAGTTGTATGCAAAGCAACCCTTGTTACTCCTTATTTGAGGGATCCATATAATCGAACCTGACAGCAAGCTGGTTCTTGTTGTCACCTCAGTCAGACTAAATGATCGTAATGGTCCTTTCTGGCCTTATAAATATGATGCACATTTCTAGGTTTAGAATGTAAGTGTAAAACTGGCATACTTCTCTTTAAAGTAGACTGTTCACAACCTGTTATTAAATATGAAAAAAAAAATGCATGAAGGAGAGAGATTTACATGAACTCCAAATAGTGGGGATCCACATCCATTCGGTGGTGAAAGCTTATACCCATAACGTGGAAGAGGCTTCGACCCTGTAAAAGAGATTTTAAAAAGCATGGAGTACAGATCTTTTGCTTCAAGCTACTGCACAGAAACCTATTTTACTGCTTAAAATAATATAGGCCAAAGTTTTCAAAACTACTGTATATATTTCACTTTATTCATTTAAAGCCATATTCAGACATCTGAATATTCAGCACTCCTACCAACCTGCAAATCGGAGGGAGCTACAGGTATTAAGTACTTCTTAAATTTTTATTTATTTGGTTTTAGGCATCCAAGTTCAAAACATCTGGTCTACAAAGAATATACTTGATAAGGCAGAAGTGTACTATATGCAGGGGAGAACTAAAGAAGGAAAACTAGTTTTAGTACATTTACCTAGAGTTCTGCATGCTTTTCCTAGCCATAATCCAAGACACTGCTCTGAAATTTTCATTTTAGACATCAGAATTACTAACTGGAGTGAATATGATACCAAAGAATTGTTGCTTAATCCTATAAAACCACAGCATTGACGAAATTTTTCTGTTTGAGCAGGGCTTCCCTGAATATTTTAGAAAGAATGCAAAGGGGAAAAACCATGAAATTACTCTGTGTACACCAGAATAAGGAGAAGTATGGAATTTTTAAAGAATACAGCTAAACTGTTTTTGGTATCTGAGATGAAACTGAAGGAAGCATTTTATGGAAGGGAATGTATGTGTTGAGGTGGGAGTGTCACTGCTATCCTATTGGCCTGAGGTAAAGCAGAGAGAGACATAACAGAAACTGTGTACACTCAACCAGTAGCTAGAATGCATTTAGTGTAAGAAAAATTTCAGATGGGACTTAATACTATCTCAATTGAAAAAAGTACTAAAGGCTTTTTCCAAAGAATCTCCCATTTTTGACATTTTCATATGTCTTTAGGTTATAAATAGTCTTACTTGTGATTTAATTTTTAAAAAGTCCCAGATCTTACATACGCTAAATAGATTCTAACAATTAAAAATACCAGTGAGTGCAGAGGAATGTGAATCCCCATACACTATGGCTAATTACATCTGCAGTGTCATACCTGGAAGAAAAGATTCCTTCCTGACCTTTCCAGGCAAAATATTTATGCTCAGTGGCAAAAGATTCAACTAGGTTGTATTACCAGTGCAAACAACATATGTTAACTTGAGCTTTGCCTTAATACCTATTAAGTTTCACTAAAATCCTTTTCTAAGTTTTTCACTAAACTTCTGGCAATTTGTTTTTGTTAAATCAAGTAACTTTTTTCTACAATAACCTAAACAGGCCCTCCTTTTAGTCTTTAATTTGGACTGGTAATTCTGCTAGAAGTTTCAGGGAACATCATTTTTTCACAGCATGTTAAGATTTTTGGATCATATCCTATTACAGCCAATAGCCCTTCTATGCTTAAGTGTTTATTGACTTACATTCCAGCACTTCTGTAATGAAGATTCTTGAAATTATGCAAATACTAAATTACATCTACTGCAACCAAGGACAGTGGGAAGAGAGTGCTCACTTGGAAGAGCACTGCAAAATAGCAGTATTACTACTACAGTACACCGAGTCAGGGCTGCTAAACAAGAAAAGCCTGACAACAAGAACATTAGGCACTGCTGTCAAAGTTAACAAAAACCACTAACAACCTATCCTCTTTCAGATCTTATAGGACAGTGTAGACAGTATGCATTACCTTCTAAGTATGGAAAGTAAACCTTGTAATACAGACAACTTGGGTGTCAATGGGGCAGTCTGTACATAACCCTATTTTAACAGTTTTTTTATTAACTTATTAATGAGGTCAGGTTGCCCCAGAAGTCAGTTACCTAAATAACTGTAGAAACGGACCATTTTTGCTCTTTCCTGCCTGTGAGAGGGGCAGAGGGAGAATTTTTATATGACAGTACATCGGGGCAAGAGAAATTCCTAAACCAAAACTTCGGCTAAGACAAATAGTTCTGCCTGCATTAATCCTCCCGGGCTGCCCAACTTTTTACCTGGAATCTGATCTGCTGCCCCTGGAAATGGGCCCAGGCCAGGAAATCTGAGACCGACCAACCCCCCGGGTGCAAAGAGAACTTCAGAGCCCCGTAACTTTCCGTTTGACGGCTGCGGAGAGAGGGCTCCGGGGCCAGTCTGCCCCCCGCCCTATCTGCGGGGAGCGCGCTCTTACCATCGCCGCATTTATAGAGACACAGGCCGTCCTCTCCGCCCAGCAGATCCAGGGCCGCGTTCAGGTACAGGTCGATCTTGTGCACCCCGTTCCGGATGGTCTTGAGGGTCATCCTCCAGTCCGGGGTGTGGGGCTCCTGGCACTGAGCCCAGGGGGGCCGCCGCCCGCCCGGCCAGCCCCAGGCCAGCAGCAGCAGCAGCAGCAGCGGCAGGGCGCAGGCCATCGCCTGCCCGGAAGGGGCCGCGGCCCGGGCTGTAGGGCGGCCGCCGCAGGAGAGTCCCCGCTGGCCCGGGCGCTCGCTACGGCTCCGCGCCCGGCCGCATGCCGCACGCCCCGCGGGGCCGGGAGCCGCACGCCTCAACCTGCCCCGGCCGCGGAACTTCCACCATCCCGGGCAAGTCCAGCAGCACCCCGGCCCGGCCCGCTCCGCCTCCGGGCGCTGGGGCGGGGCTGTCCCTGCGCGGGGCGGGGGTGGCTTTTCCCCCCGGCCCCGGGGGACGTGCGCCTCCTTCCCGCCCGTCGGCTGGGGGAAGGCTGCGTCCCGCCGGCCGCTGGCTCGAGCCCCTGCGCCGGCCTGCGGCCCCCGACTGCAGGGGGAGCTGGCGCCCGCCGCGTGCGGTGGAAGGACTTTGCGCTGCCGTGGCGCCTTCCCCTCGCAGCGCTCCAAAGTCCTCTAGAACGTGCCGGTTCCCGCGTGCCAGGGCACGAAGCACGCGCCGTTTTAAATGAATGCTGCAAGTTCTGAGGCGCGATGCGGGAGGCCTCGCTCCTGACCGACGTGTGCTTGCCGACAATGAGTTCCAAGGGACTGCTGGCGGGGAAGGGTTAGGCAGGGGTAAAACTGCAGGATCCCGGGCTCTCCTCTATTACAAAGAATGGTTTTCGGCTTCTAGACACTTTACATGGATTGTGTGTCACTTGGTCTGCGCTTTTGAGATCTTTGTGCGAGTTTCTTGCCATTACCTAACTAAAGCATTGGCTTAAAGGCTGTTTCTGAAATATTTGCCTCCTTCAGATATATTCTGCAATAGGAAAAAAGGTATGCTTCATAATCAGTTAATGAGTAGTTTGTCATAAAGGTTTTTGCAGAATTTATATAATCCCGATTTAATTTGCTGTGCAAGAGTTATGGAACTATGACTAGTACAAGATATGCCATTCAGGTATATTACCTCTCCAAAGAAATATAGAATTATTTTAAACATAATCTTCACCTGCATTATTATAATAACGTAGGGAAAGATGAAGTTCATAGAACTATTACAGCAAATTCTGTTTTGTGTGGCATTGTAGGTTTATAAGTAAGGTGTAATCCAGGTCATATTGTTTTAAGAAGTCATTTTTGGCAGGGGGGGCTTTGCACCTGAGTTCATAATGGCACTTGTTTAAGAACTGAGATTATTTAAAATTATATAGATGCAAAATAAGGTACTTAAGGAAGTGGGGGAGTTCCTTGTGTGAGCAGAGAACTTGAGACACAGTGGCACCAGCTTAGCGGTGACTTTGGGTGACACTAGTAGAGCATGGTCATGTCAAATCTTTGGCATTTTAGTGGGTTGGCAAAGACCATTGGTTAGTGCTGGCTGAACATTTTCAAACTTTGACATGTTTTTGATTGGGGGGGGGTGGAATGAAAGTCACAGGTTTTGCAGGAACATGTTCCTGTTTTCCAGCCAGCTGTACCATGCATACATTAACTGCAGCAGGAGAAAGAACAAGCCCTGAGTTCTGACCAATCAGCAAACTTTAGGATTTCATCAGCCTTACTCCTCTGAGCAAACACTACTTCCAAAACCAGAGGTATTATGTTTTGTGCAAATGTTCTGTGCCTTACTCACTTGAAGTCAATGGGACTGCTTGTGTACATATGGGTAGCAGGATTTGGCCTTTTATATCTAACAGTATTTTTTATTTCTACAATACAACCCAGTATTTGATTTCGTGGCATCTTTAAATGTGATGGAGAGTGTTCTTGCAACACTTACTCATGCAAGGGATCCTATTCCAGTCAATAAGATCAGTTATGTGAGAGGGCTGTAGGATTGGGTGCTAATGAGAAGGCAGAATGATGGTAAGACTATTAAACATGAAGATCCCAGTCCTATTTTGCGGAGAAGGCCCTGGAAAATTCACCTACAAAACACATTTGAGAGTTTTTGGAAATTAAGTTTTTGTTTAAAAACAACCTAAGTACTACTTACATAAGCTCAGCTGGGATGATGATGGAAGTTGTTTTCATTTTGGCAAAAAAACTACTTCAAGTAGTTCTTTTGAAATTTCAGGACAGAATTAACGATTAATCAGAGCAGAAAACTAATGTTCCCAGCCATGGGGAAAGAAAACTGTCCTGTTTCTAAGCAAGAGTAGGAAGGGCTATCCAAGCAAAAGACCCATGTGCTAGGCTTTGAATTATTTCATTTCTTGGCCCACAGGCTATAAAATGATTTATTTCAAGCAAGCACTAATAGCAACACAGGAGCAAATGACTGGCACCGGGTAAAGCAAATTGAAATAGAAGAGGGAGCTCTTACCATACATGTCAAGGATGAAGGAGGGCTCTCCCTGTGTTCAATGCACCAAGGACCCTATTCAGGAAAGCGCATCAGTCTGGGTCCACAAATGAACTTACGTGCCTAAGCACCCCTGTGATCCACAAAATGCTGTTTCAGCTGCTGCCTAACTTTGTAGGCTCCTAAATTCCCTTGTCGCTTACGTTTTCCCTGTACAAATTCTCTAGGTGCCTAGTGTTCTACCTCTGGGCACATGCGCTGTTGCCTCAGTGCTGATGCGTACTGCTCACCTAAGCCCCAGTGTGGTTCTCACACCAGGAGGAGATAGGCCTACCCTGCTTATCTCACCTGCTGGGCTGATCTTGGAGGTATTTTCAGAAGCTGCCTAGCTCTACACACAACACTGGGGGAGAAGGACCTCCATGATAGCCTTTGGTCCAGTGGTTAGGTTACTCACCTGAGAAATACTAGTTTAATTCCCTTCTTGTCCTGCTGAGAAGGGATTTAAACCGCCACCTCTCAGGTGAGTGCCCTAACCACTGGACTGTCTCGTTGATCATGAGACCGAGCCTTTTGAGAGAGATCCTTATCACCTGTAGGTGCTTCTCCACCTGGGCTCTGGTGTGTCCCTTGACCAGCCAATCATCCAGGTAAAGAAATACCTGAATCCTTTGCCTTCTCAGGAAGGATGCGACTATCGCAAAACATTTCATGAACACTCAGGGCACCGCTGACAGATGGAAGGGCAGTACTGTGAAGTGCAGGTGCATTTTGCCTACCACAAAGTGAAGGAACTTCTGAGCCTTTGGACAATGGCCACACGAAAGTACGCGTCCTTCAAGTTGAGGGTGTCATACCAGTCTCCCAGATCCAGGGAGGGAGTGATGGAGGCCAAGGAAACCATGCGGAACTGTATCTTGTTCAAAAACCTGTTCAGGTTTTGCAGGTCTAGAACGGGGAGAAGCTCGCCTTTAGCTTTTGGGATTGGAAAGTAATGGGAGTAAAACTCCTTCCCCCTCAGGTCATGAGGCACCTCTTGCATTGCCCCCAACCTCAGAAGTGACTGCTCTTCCTGAAGAAGCAGCTTCTCGTGAGAGGGGAGCCTGAAGAGAACGGAGATGGGGGTGGGGAGGTGTACCCTGCTGTCATCTGGGATGGTCGCCGGGGTAGCTCCTGCTACCACTTTGTCTGGGGACAAGGAGGAAGATTCCTTCACAGGCCCTAGGATCACCTGCCCCTCAGCAATGGCTGGATCATGCGGTGCCATCTCACCTCCCCCGGTACTGGGTTCCTGGAGTCCGTCCAGCTCGGTGCTCAGGTCCGAGGCATCTCCAACATCTGGCAGAGCGCTCGCAGAGTGAGAGGCCAAGGTCTGGACCTCAAGGTCGAAGAGTATGACCTGCCAGAGTGGGAACCTTAGGCCTGGTGGTATGCCCAGGGGGTCCAAACAGGCCACTGGGAGGGCATCTGCCTTGGGATGACTACTGCACCAAGGGAGGCGGCAGCCCCTCTGGTCTCTGTCTGCTCCGGCACCAGCTTCTCCTGGATACTACTGACTCTGCTTCAGAATCCAAGGAGAATCTTTTGTTACGTGGAGTCCACGGTGGTGTGGTGCCGGGATCGGTGACGCAGGGAGTGTGATGTTTCCTCGATCAGCCTCTTCACCACCTCAAAGGTTTCAGGAGTGGAGAGGAGCTGTAAATCTTCCTCCAGTATCTCTCTTGTCAGAGATGCCACCGGTGCTGGACTCAACAAACCCCTTCTCGGGGCTGGAGTCAGTGGTGCTGCGCTCCATTGAGAGTCTGGGCTCAAGTGGCCCAGCATTGGTGTAACTCTGCGCACTTCCTTTCCAGACTATCCTGATGTCAGTGAATGCCCTCTCAGACCTCTTCTTCTTATGCGGCACCAGGGAATGGGAATGGTGCCAGGGAGGTGTGTTGGTGCCGCAGCTCCTTAGCGGAGTCCTTCAACTGCAGCCTTTCCCTTACCGATCGTTGGAGCACTCTGCACCAAGGCCAATTTGCCGGCTTGCTCTTCAGAAGTGCCTGAAGGGCAAAGAGCTTCCTCCATCATTAGAATTTTGAGCCTTTGGCTCCTCTCTTTCTTGGTCCTTGGATGGAAGCTTCGACAGCACTTGCACTTGTCCCGCAAGTGTGACTCTCCCAAACATTTCAGGCAGGAGGAGCGGAGCGCTGGTCGTCCCTGGGCATAAGCTTCTTGCAGAACCCACGTGACTTGAAGCCAGGCATATCCCAACCCCGGTACGGGGTGGACAGAACTAAAATACCCGCTATTCGGGTACTCTGTCCTAACTAAATTACTACAACTAAAATTTAACTACTTACAGGTACTTGTCGAGAAGCAATAAGGGGGAATCACTTGCTAAGCAAGAGAAACCGGTTGTTCCAGTGACTGTCACGGGCGGTAAGAAGGAACTGAGGAGGGAAAATCAGCAGGGCCCTAAATAGAGCGCCATGGAGGCGCAACTCCAGGGCCGACCTTATGAATACTCTGAAGGAAAAACTTTCCAGCGGACCATGCGTGCAGCTAGTTTGGAATCAACATGAGCAAGCTCTTGAAGAACATCATGTTATTTTGAGTGTCTGTTGTTTGATGGCTTTGGACATTCCCTTCAGGTTTGTGATGATACTCATGCTGGTAGTGAGTGAAGAAATCCAGTCAGTAACAAAGGCCTGGCCTACAACTGAAGGCAACAGTCGACAGAAGATATGCAATCTACTTTACCTAGCTTGCATATCTCCCGTTGAATTACTTTTACTTACCGTGGCATCTGTGCTGCACCAACAGGAAACGCCCTCCAGTCGAGGCAGTCTTATGCTTTTTGTGGGGGGTGGGTTTATGGCATCATTCAGAGGGCACTTCCGTGATTGACTGAGCAGGTCTCCACTGCCTGCTCAATCGATCCTGCAGCACTGCCAGTACCGCCAGCAGTATAGACATACCTAAAGTGTTTAGGTCTCTATACTTTCCGTTAGGTTTGAACAATCTCTGCATATTCACTTTTGTTATTCCTTGCTTTCAGTGTAGTTCTCCATTTTAACAGATATCCCAATGCATACACAATATGAAATATAATATTCTCCCCACCTCACCCCCCCCAAAATCAGATGTTTTAATTTCCTTATGGTTAAGCATGCATTTATTAGGGAACCTTGCAATGAACTAATTTCGGTACAAAAACCTTTCCACAACAATCATTACATTTATAGAACACTGATAGCATTTTCAAAGATTTGTTTAAACATTTCTTTAAAAAATTGCTAAGTATGTAATAAAACTGCTGATCCTAAGGTAGACTTAATCTTCATTTTTGCATGTGTAAGTGGTGAAAGGGGAGTATTTAGTTCCCAAAGTTTCATACATTATATTGAGAAATAAGGGACCTTCCCACATGATGGGCAATCCAATCAAAGAAGCTGGCTACTTTTGTGTAAACTCCAGGGTATCCTTGAACTCCACAGTTTTCACCCCAACTCACAATACCCCACACGTATGCCACATTATTTGAATCCATACAGACCAAGGGTCCTCCTGAGTCACCTTTACAGGAATCTATGGAACCATCAAAGGTACCTGAGGCAAAAGAGAGAGCAATAAAAACAACACATTTATTATGTATATTTTTCTTATTGTGAAGACTGCAAAACTTCTTTTCTAAAATCATAGATGGCCAAATTCTCCTCAGTTACATAACAGAACTTCAACTAATGTCCAGAAACTGAGTGAAGTTACTCTGGTATTATACCAGAGTATCAGAGCAGAATTCAGTCCATTGTATTTTATGTCGTGGCAAAAGTAATCTATAGAAAATAAACCAAAGCAAAAAAGTAGGTTTTTTTTAAACTGAGTACAGTGCTTCTGCAAAGTGTGAAGAAAGTGAAAATACCATAATGTAGAATCATTGCCACAGTGCTAGAACATTACCTATAGCTTTAGCTGCTCTCTTACTAAGAGGCCTACTTTCCCCCATACATTTTAGCAGGGTCTTTCAACTTGATAGGGAGGAACCATTACCAACCATGAGTAGTTCAGTCTCTATGCCTATCAAAATGTGGCCTCTGGAGTTTTCCCAAAAACTTTATATCAGCTATTGCCGACTGTGGTGTTATCTTTTGTGATATGGACAGTGAAGAAAGTGAAGTGTGATGGCCAGCCACATAGTACTTGATTATGCAATCCTAACTCATGCTGGTGGCCACGTACTTCCATAAGTCGCAGTCCTCAGTTCCAAAATCATATTGAAGGTTTGTGTTTTGTGTTTGCTTTGAGGAGGGAAAGTTTCTCCTTAATATCAGTTTTCTTCTTGACTTCTTAAACATTGAGTTATCTCTACAGGTTCACCTTTGATTAATATCTTAAGCTAGTGGTTCTCAACAAGGGGTACATATATCCCTGGGCGTATGCAGAAGTCTTCCAAGGGGTACATCAACTCTAGATCAGTGTTTTTCAACCTGTGGGACAGGTTTGAGTGGAGGGAGGTTTGGAAGTGCAGGGCTGGCATTAGGGGGTGGCAAGCATTGCAACTGCCCAGGGCACCATGCCACAGGAGACCGTGTGAAGCTAAGTTACATGCTTCAGCACAGGGTGAGGGGGCTCAGGCTTCAGACTCCTGAAAGTAGTACAGTACTCTGGAAAGGTTGAAAACCACTGTCTCTGGCTTTTATATTGCTGCCCATTGCTGCAGCAGCTAACTGCCTTACACATACAAATACTATCAGTAGAAAAGTATGGCAGACCTAGGGGATAAAATTGGAGGGTCCCTTAGGACTCATTACCTTGCAAGGCACCAGTCTCAATTCACTCTTAGCTTAATTGGACTATTTTTCACTATTTTCTGTTAAAATTATGCTTTTAAGCATTGCCTTTTCTTACTTGAATTAAAGGAGGAAAAGAACCATCTGTCATATTAATTGTATAGAAGCACTAAGTTTAAGCAAGCTTGTGGCAATTCTTCTAGTACCTTGAGAAGTTAAAATTTTGAATTCAAGGCTCTAACTTCAGCTTATAGAATGGTAGCCCAGAGTGCTAATTCTTTCTGACCAGGCAAATTAAAGTCAATGGGACTACTCGTGCTTTAAGTTATGCATGTGCTTATGTACCTTGCTGAATCAGGACCAAAGATAATAAAGGCCAGATTTTCAATGGGCAGTAGCCTTCTTGTGCATGCAAAATCTCACACACAACTGGATGCTGAAATTTGCATGCATAATCATAGCAATTGCATGTAGTCATGGTAAATGCACTTGCAAACATAGGTGCATACATGCAAGTGGGTCCCAAATGTCTGCATCACTTTACAGCAGATGCAGTAAGAGCATTTTGGCTCCTTACCACTTTGCTAAATGCTTCATTATGGTGTGTGGTTTGCTGTATTTCATGGCTATAAGAAAGCATTGGGTGGGAGGATTTCAGATATTAGGTGAGGTGGGCTTGATGATGGCACCAGAAAGAAATAATAGCGATGTAATTGCTTGCCTGCACATTCCATTTCTTTAAAAAAGCGCTCTTTATAGATCTCTGAACAGTTTGGAAATAAATGAATGTTGCCCCAACGAAGAACAAACTGTTTGGTGAAACCTAAAAAAAACCAAAAAACAAAAACAACTTTTAAATTTAAAATGCATTTTAGACAGTCATAAATCAAAAGTTTCATACTTGCTTTTCTGACTCAATATAACCTATTCTGTTACATAAAATACACACTTTAAATGCATGCATACTTTCTCCTTGTACATAGAGTAGCGTATCACCCAGATAAAAGCAGTACTATTTAACTACAGAATCACACACAGCAGTTACATTTTCCAACTCATTTTTTCGCTAATCACAGTTCTTGACCACCTGGCTTGTTTCCTCATTTTCTGTCAGTGTTTAATGTATATACTACACAATATGACAAACGGTTGAATGTCTTTTGTAATTTCTTTGAGGAGGGGAACCTTAATCTAGGCAATTTAATTTAAAGGAGGACATTAGATATATCTGAGAATATCAGAATCCTTGAAGAACTAAATACAGGCCATGCTCAAGACTTATTTTTGTTTAATTTCAGTCTGACACTTAAGACTTTAAGGTCAGAGGGACCAATGTGATCATCTAGTCTGACCTCCTGCACAATGTAGGCCACAGAACCTCACGTACCCACTCCTGTAATAGACTCCTAACCTATGACTGAGTTATTGAAGTCCTCAAATCATGGTTTAAAGACTTCAAGGTACATAGAATCTACCAGTAAGTGACCCATGCCCCATGCTACAGAGGAAGGTGAAAACCCCTCAGGGCCTCTGCCACATAAAGGGCCTTTAGATAAAAATGTTATCTGAATCCATCCCATTTTTACCCTGCTATTCTAGCTCTTCAGCTCAGCTTCCTAAATGGACCAGCATTATAATCCTCATGATCTTGTTCAGAGTAAACAACTTTTGTGGTAGCTTGCAGTATTTTCAATGTTTAATTATTTTGTCAAGGCCCCAGAAATTGCACTCTCCTCCCATCTCCGGGAGTGCCATTTCAGATTTTTGTTTTTTAAATGTCTTATATTCCAAATTGTGACAAGGAGAATGAGACTGTTAATTTGTTCCAAGAATGTTTAAAGGTAACTGATGTTTTTTAAACAAACAAACAAAAACACTCCAGATATGAGCTACAATTGATAGCTCTGTGGTCTCATCTTGGCAAAATTGTCAGTGGCCTTGAGCGCCATGAGGTGGTGGATTATGGGATTTGTAGGAACAGGCTGGGAAAAATCAGCAAAATGAACATGACTGCATAAACTTCATACGTGTGAGTGTGTGTGTGTTTGAGTGTGTGTGTGTGTGTGAGAAAGAGAAAGAGGGTTGCCAGATTTCTACTGCATCAATAATCCGCAGTCAATTAAAAAGTAGCCCAAACTATTTATTTAAACTATTTATTTTCTTTCTTTTCACAGGAAAAGGGCTGCTAGATGACTGAGTCACATTGTATCTTTGGGACAAACTAATAAAATGTTGAGGCACTAAAAAGCACAGAGCATAGTTTCCTTTGTATCATTTTAATCACAGGCCACTTGTGATCAAATCTTGGAAATTGGTTTTCTAAGTGGAATGTTACTAGAGGGTAATATAATATAGTAATATAATAATAATAATAATGTAATTGTAGCAGTTTTAAATGTAGCTTCCAAGCCAGTCTTTTAATTTACCATATGCTATTAATCAAGTACTGTAATTCATGAGGGAAATGATCACCTCACCTCTGTGGCAAAAAGAGAGCTCATTAAAAAACATCCAGTGCTTCTACACTCCTTGAAGGACTGAAGTAAAGAGCTGCACCATTGTATGGCTGAGCTCAAAGAAGAGAAGAGTGATAAAGAAAAATAGGAGGATGCAAACTTTTCAGGATCCTTTACTGTGAATCACATCCAAGTCTTTATCCCATGCAGACTGGCAAATAACTTATCAAAACACACCATTCATCTGTGCAAATCAGTTGGATGCAGAGTTTTACTTACTATTTTCCTTAATCTTGTCTTTTCCCATCTCTGCAGTATTTTGGCTGCCTAGCCTCGCTCTCCTTACCACCATGCTTTTTGTCCCCTTCCTCTCTCAGGCTCCCGTCCCACTCAGTTTTTCTCTCCATTTATGCATGCCCCTCTTTCGCTCCAACAATATCTTCCCTTTCACTTTAACCATGAGTGCCTTCCCACTCCAGACCAACTGTAAAGTTATGTTTTTGTGTTATAAATAAAACAAATATGCTAGGAAGAGACATCTAACATGATGTAGTTGATCACTTTGCATGTATGTTGTATTCCTTCCCCACCTCTCTCCATGTTTTGTTTTTTTTTTAAAAAAAATCTATTTAGATTGTAAACTCTTTGAGACGAGTGTGTCATCCTAGTAGTTTGTACAGTACTTAGCATAATGAGGTTCCAGATGGGAACTTTTTGACACTACTGTAATATAAATAATTCATTATAATAAACTAAAAATCAAATACCATCTGCTAGTCCCCAGCCGGAAACCTTGCATCGATGTCCAGGTCTGAACAGATATTCTGACCAGGGAACACAGGCAGGTGTGCTGTATGCTAGTGAGCATGGTTTTCCTACGTCATTACTTTTCATCTCCAGCAAAGCAATGTCATTCTGATAGTTTGAGCCATTATAGTTTTCATGGATTATCACTTGTTTTACTTTAAAAGTATCTATCTCCTTGTTAAAGACAATTGTATCTATTATTCCAGTCCATATCCGATACTGATTAACTCGACTTTGTCTGTAAAAGAAATGTCAGTTATATTTTGTTAATAAATACAAAGGTAAATTCTGGCTTACAGTAAGTTATGCCAATTAGCAATTCATCAGCATGTCTGTAGAACAATAATTAATACCACATATTCAGTATTATTCCTCCTCTGCCCAGGATGATCAGGGCTTTCTGAACTGTATCAAATGTGGGGCAGATACCACTTATTGTATAGTGCTACATCTGACAGGGAAAAATACTTACAACAGGCCAAAGTATATTGTTAGCGTTGCCTCAAGAGGAACGCTGGGAGGACCATGCTTCTCTGGTTGTGCCCCAGTATGTACAGTTAGTGTGATTGCGACTCCTCTCTTCTCACCCACTCTGGTGGAAGAATGCCCAGCCTACTCCATGGGCCAGAATGGAGGTGATATTGAAACCATCACTTCCTCCTCCCCATTCATCTGTACATGCTTTGGGGAAATGTACACTCTCACGGGGGACACCCATGGAATAGTTCCTATATTCCCACAAGGACAGTGAAAGATTAGTATCTGCCCTTTATTGCATGCTCTGCATCTGACATGGCAACAGGGATTTTTCTATCACTAGAAACACAACTTTTTCTGTTACTGCTCCCACCTCCAACATCCTGTCTTTTCTAAATCTTCTGCTATCTGTTCTGTTTAACCCCCACCATCTATGCACTGTGTAACTTAGAATTTCATGGAAAATGTAGGAGAGAGATGAAAGTTGTCCTAATGCATTAAGACACATTATAGTCATGGAGTCCATGGGAGTTCTGCCATATGGTTTCAGTGAAAGCAGGTTCAGACCAATGACCCAGGAAACATCACCAATCACATCAAGCAATTGCACAGGCATCCTTATCTTTTAGGTGTAAGTGTACATCAACAGTGACACTTCTTCAGCTATTAGTAAACAACATCTTAAATAAGTGAAATATGCATCAAGGCTGAACAAATTATATGAATGAGTGGATTAAAAATACTTATATAGATGACTTTTAAGAGTGCTTGTGCAGAATCATTAAAGCCTTCTTGCAACTCTCTTGATATTCTAATGAATAACCTGCCAGTTAAATGGTGACAAAATAAAAGCCCATGTTTGCCCTATGCTGTTTTTCCACACATAGGGAAAGGAAAGGGGGAGTTTTGACTCAAAGAATTTCCCGTTCATTTTTCCATCAGATGTATGTGCAGGCTATTGTTCTCCGCCCTCACTTCTCCCAAACCCCTGTGGAACCAATAGGAAATTCTGTTCCCAAAACAGCAGGTGGCCTGAGGAGATGTCCCACAGGAGATCATAATCCTCTTCATACCTCCCCTACTGATTACCCTCCTCTCCAATGGCTGTGTACTAATGCTGCTTCAAGCAGTTTAGCTGTAGTAATCATAGATTTGGATTACTGGGGAGAGAGTCTGTGCTGCGCTTCAGAGGTGCAGCACTGAATTTGCAGCCCTGAGAGACTGGGGCCATTACGGTGGCTTTAAGAATAGTGCGAGTTGGAGACAAAGCCACTTGGGCTGCAGGCCCTTGACTGTGGAATTCCCTTCCCCAAGAATAGCAGACCTAACCTGACCATCTTTAAGACAAATTGAAAGATCTAGCCCTTTGCCCCAGCTTTTCCATAGCACAATAATGATAATTTTAAAACAGACAGAAAAGCACACAAACCCCCTTAACTGTTTGACCTTAGAACAGGGGAAAGAAGACTAAATTGAGGAGAATCTCCTGCAGGAGAACCATGCAGGAGCAGGCAGAATAGCCTGGAAATTTTCTTTAACTCACACCTGGCTTATCTTGCTCCTGAAAAGGAGAAGAGAATTTACAAGACCACCCATTATAGAATTATGCAATTTTGATACCATAGTGACCTGTGCTGTATAAATGCTTAGATAAACAGTATTAAAAAGTAGGGAAATCTTTTCAGACATTAAGGAGAACCCACGCGGAAATCCTTTATGGTAGAATCAGTGAACATCTGGGAAAGGGGCTGAGAGAGCGAGAGGGAAACTGATGCAATGATACTGACTAGGCTGAATCTACCCAACAGTGATGCTAAGAATTTAGGAGCTGGGCATGGAGATTGGTGTTCAGACTCTATCCTGGGCTTCTGGTTTCTTTCATTATAGTAATTTTTGGTTTGCTGACTTGTGTGACAATATATTTTTTTCCCCTATGCAATTGGGAATAAAACAAAAAGCCAAAACACACAGATGAGAAGTACAAGAACCTATAAAATGTTTTCTCTGCTTTGCAAGAAGCAAACAATTTCTAGAATGGATTTTACCTGACACAATGTGCAGCAGTCAGAATCCAACAGCCACCGATATAAATTCCTCCACAGTTCACTGAGCCACTACCTTCTCTAATTGCCACTTGCCAAGGAAATTCACCCTGTAAAAAATATCTGCATGGTTCATGTTATAGGATCTCGTCCTATATGATCAAATATAATATGTGACTCTATCATTGGGCACATTATTCAGGTTTTAATTCTGCTTTAACAGGATAGTCTTTCTAGCTACAGTATTCTGCTAAATTATTTGCTCCAGATTTTGCTAGTGTACCTTCACTAAACCCCTGTTCTGCAGTGCTGAATTATGTAAGTCTAAAGTACAGTAGTTGGGGGGGTTTGCATTTAAAATGGGGCAGTATAAAATTTGTGCAATTGTTCAAAATACTATTGTGCAACTCTATAGTTTCACAGCTAGTATGTTTTTTCTCTTATCTTTAAAAAAGGGAAATTAAATGCAAAAATCTCAGTTAAGAATGCAAGTTGGAACCAATCCTGTGACACACACTCAATTTCCCTTGGAGAACAAAAAGTTTCTATTGAAGCCTTAGCTATTGCTTTTCCTGACATCTTTTGATATGTCCACACTTCAAGCTTGGGGTGTGATTCCCAGCTCGAGGAGACATACACTAGCTGTGATCATGCTAGTTTGCTAAAAATGGTGTGCAGTTATGTTGGTGTGATGGGGTAGCCATCCTGAGCACATGTTTGTCTGAGACCATGGGCATGTATTTGGGATAGCTCGCACAGGCACAGCTACATTCTAATTTTAGCATGCTAACTCAATGGAGCAGCAGGGGTATGCCTCCTTGAATTGAGAATCACAGCCCCAGCTTGGAAGTATAGACTTACCCCTTCTGTTCAGAATTGCAATCTTACAAACTTATTAGGTTTCTGCATGTATTATGCTTTAAGACATACTTCCAATGGTACATCAAGGTGCTCAAAAGCTAAAGACAGCAATGCCCATAGAAATTTTGATCAGGTTAGGTCACTTTTGTTCAGGCCCACCAGGGCAGAACAGTCCCATCCTGCCTCTTTCACCAGTGGCCCCACCCCTGCTCACCACCGTGTCCCTCTCCCCCTCCCCTGTTTTGTTTCCCTCCTCTCCTCCACACACCTTTCCTCCAGGCAGCAAGTGATAGCTTGAGAGGCTGAGTGGGCGGGGAGAAAAGGAGGGACGCAAGTGGCAAGCAATGGTGGGGAGGGAGGAAGGAGCAATGAGGCGAAGGGCCAGGCAGGACCTGGGCTGGAGTGTGGGCAGGGCCGCGCGAGGAAGAGGCTTGGGTCTTTTTAAATTGCTGGGCTCCTGGACAATTGCACCTTCTCCTCCCAGTCAGTGGGCCTGATTTTGTTTTACCTTTCCAGCAGTGTTTCCTCCTATGATCCGCTTCCGTCGAGTTGCTCTGTGGTTTGTAGCACCACACTGTAACAGAGGCAACTGTGTCTTTATGTTTCTTCTCTCTTTAACAAAAAGGGATGAGCATGTCTTTTAAGGAGCACATTAATTTTTATCAAATCAAAAGGGTTTTTTAAAATAATTTGATATCTGTGGCCATTCAGGACAAGAGTCACATAGAGACTTAGGCACCTTGCCACCTAGTGGAATTCTCAGCCTGGAGTTAGATGCTTAATATCCCTATACAATGCATAAGGAGAATTAGGCACCCAAGAATGGAATCCACAGGAGCCTGCAAGCTGAGTGTGGAGGAGGCTAAGTGCGGGTTGCCTAAACTAGCTATTAGGAAGTTTAAGGAGAGAGGGTTGTGGCCTGAGCTCCGGCTGCCAAAGGGAGATAGGATCCAAATCCAGATCACATGGAGGCACCTATCTGTGCTTGTGAATCACAGCTGTGAACCCTCTCCTGAAGTTAGGCACCGAAGCAGTTTCTTGCAGGAGGAGGTAGTGATAGTTGTGATCTGGAGCACAGAGTCACAATACTTCTCTAATTTGGACCAACCGCTCTTCCCTTATGATGGAGGGGAGGCCAGGCCAAATTTGAGTGGTATTATGATGCGACCCCATGTGTCATGTCGTGATGCTACTCAGTCTAGAGAGTGAAGTTCTTTTAGTTTGTGTGCAAATCTGTACCAGCATAAAAACCAACCAACCAACCAACCAACCAAACAAACAAATCCAACCCAGAACAACAATTCTCCTCCACCCCCTACACACAAATTTGGGCCCTAAGCATGTGATTAGTTTGTCTATGTGTTAATCCATCCCTGGCCAGGGTGCTGGACATTTTCAGGATTTAGGTGTCTGTACACATGCTTAGCTATTGAAGTTTATGTACCTCAGGAACTTTACTGGCAGAAACACGTGCACCAAGGAACTCTAGGCACCTGCAGGGTTGAGTGGTTTGGTGAATGCCGATGAATGTTGGACCTAGGTGCCTAAATGGGCAGTTAGCACATAGGTGGTCCATTTGTGAATCTGGCCCACAATTATTTCAGTAATGGTAGGAATTCAACACAGTATAAACTGGAGGCTGACTGAAACTCTTGAAAATATGACATCTGTGAGATACGATGCAGGGCAAGAGTAACAGAGAATCTAAGGCCACAACTTTCTATGGCTCTTTTTGTTTTTAAAATCTTGTATAGCTTAGATACATCATATGCATATGAACTTATTACTAGTTTGTCTTCATTTTCTACTTGCAGCATTAATTCATGTAATTTTAACCATATTTCTTTAAATATTAATTTTAACCATATTCCTGTTAATATTAGTTTGAACCATTTGGCAAAATATACAGGGGTAGATCTTCAACCAGTGTGAATTGTGATCGCATCACTAACATCAGTAGCATGATGACAGTTTACATCAACTGAGTATTAAGCTCCACAGTGTACACAAATAAAACATAAAGACAATACATATGAGAATACAAATTATTTTATACAATATTAAATCCTTCAAAGTCAGCATATTTCTCTGAATGTGTTTATTCAATTTGTTTTTAAAGAATGTACATGATCAGTTGAAAAATGCCTGATTGCTTTGGAAAGTTCATTCTATGATATGGTATGCAGCTGGGCTGAAGTTTTAGTTAAACTTACCTTCATCCGTATTAGAATTTGGGACGACGACATCTTGTTCTGTAGTAAAATAATGAAATATTAGTACCCAAATATTTACAAACATTTCAAATTATCCTAGCACTTAAACATGTTTGTATGTCAAAATAATGGTAGGATGTTATTTTCCTTTTAAAAAAACACATATTTCATCCCAGTTCCTAGTGGATGTTGCTTTATATCACAATATCACGTAATATGGTGTTTTTTGGCCTTCTCACCTTAAATGATCTGCAAATAACAAGTGGTCTAATTAATAAATGTGTGCCAAATACCCCATTAATCAAGATTAGAGGGTATTTTGCATCTAAACAACTACATACTGACACTTTCCTCTCTTTCTTTGTTTCATTTGAGTAATATCATCTGTTTCTCCTCCACTATGAGGCCACCAAAATTCATCATTCTGTGACACCCATCACAGGAAGCTTTGTGGAGTACATAGGAAGGCATGTGGCAGGATTATTTTATATTTAGGTGGTATGGTTGTGCGCTAAATGCTTCCTTTAGCCTGCTTAAGGGGGGTATTTGGCACATATGGAGTAATTAAAAAGTTTCTTTATTGGACTTGATCCTCCAAGTTTTATTCAAACCACACATCCATTGAAATCAATGAGGATTTTGCCTAAATAAGGGCTGAAATGAAAATGCTTTCATTGTAGGTCCTATGCCATAATAGCAGAAGTGATGTAGGTCAAGATTTAAATGGCTAGTTGGTATGGAGATCTTCACACAGTGGCAGTCTATAATTTAAGTATATAAAAATATATTTTATATAAAGTAAAAAGACTTCAAAATATTTACATTTTGCATTTTAACCTTTTCATATGAACACTGTGGGAATAAAATACAAAAAAAATATCTGCACCAAATTCTCCTCTCTCTGATACACATATGCAAATACTCCCATATTTACACAGCACTGAGTAGGGAAATATTTATTATACTATTGTGATTAAAAGGACTGTAAATATAAATATACATAAAATAACAGAACATAAAAATATTTACCTGGAATTTCTGGCTCTGGCTTTTGCTCACATAGGGCTAAAACACAAAAACATCAGTAAAGTTTAAACAGACTGATTCGCTGTACAGAGTTTCCAACTCTGCATTTTGGTGATTTTGCAGAAAGCAGTCATTAATTAGATGTTTGGACAGCCTTGGAAAGGTCTACTTGCCTTGGCCAAATAATGTATTTACTGATGGATGAATAAAAATACTGTTTATTTTTTATCATCTTCATAGATGGGCGAATGAATATATTTTATGCCTCTGTTACTAAATCCTTTCTCTCTCTCTGACACACATATTCAAATACTCCCACACTTGTACAGCACTGAGTAGGGTAATAGTTATTATTCTATGGTAACTGAAATGGTTGTACATATAAATATACATACAGTAATAGAACATAAAAATATTTACCTGGAATTTCTGGCTCTGGCTTTTGTTCATGTAGGGCTAAAACACAAAAACATCAGGATAGTCTGAACACACTGGTTTGCTGTATATTGTTCCAGTGAGAGAGTTTCCAAACTCTGCATTTTGGTGATTTTGCAGAAAGCAGTCATTAATTAGATGTTTAGACAGCCTTGGAAAACTCTACTTGCCTTGGCCAAATAATTTATTTATTGATGCATGAATAAAATACAGTTTATTTCTTTTTTATCTTCATGGGTGGGTGAGTATGTTTTATGCCTCTGCAACTAAATTTTGTTAATGATTTTTCAAGGTTGCATTAGATATGGCTGCTGGAAAAAACAGCTTGATCACATGAATCAAGATTGTTTTTGTTTTTATTCTGAAGATATATCGTTTTTTTGGTACCCTCCAGGCATAATCTGAATGTGAAACTTCAACCTGATTAGACTACTTCACTTACAACAAAACTCAGAGCCAAACAAAAGACGGGTAAAGATAAGTCAGTGGGTGAGACACTCTAGAAGAGTTAATCAATCGAAAATGGAATTAAAGATTGGAATGTTTGGACAAATTCTGCACAAAACATTTTTGGAAGAGTGGGCTGGTACATTAATAATAATAATTAATATTTGGTTGGATTCCCCAAGGGTTTGTTGAGGTGAAATACTTCTACCAGTGGTACTCATTCCCCAATCATGGATCTTTGGCACAACAGATGACTCTGCAGAATCTGGAGAAAGTGGGGAGGACAATACAATACTCCAGAGGCAAATGACATTCCCTTCCAATGAAGACCCCAAAGGCATGATCTGTTCCCCCAGCCCCTTAGTTTTCTTGCTTTTCCTCTTCCTCTAGAAGGAAAAGGAGGATAAGGATGTAATGAACAGAAACCATTAACATAAAATTATGACAAATGTTTGCATAACTTTTTTGAGAGTTTTTCAAATCAATTGCATATTTTAAATGTAGGAATTCTTTATTCTCTCGTTTAAACTGACTGGAACAAAGAACAAAAATATATTAAAGTTTAACCTTCACAGCGAGCTTGAGATTCATCCTCTCCAGCAAGGCAGTCCACTTCCCCATTACAGAGGTTCTTATTTGAAATACACACATCTGAGTTACAATGGAAACTGTTGTTTTTGCATTCTGTAACAAAGAGAGCCCAAGTTGTATGAGATGGGATCAAACTATACACCAAATTAATTGCAGTAGGAGACCTAATTTAACATAACTACAATGCAGCCACAATTATGACAAAAGTGAGTATCTATTGGAACCAGACACTGGAAACATAAAGCAAAATGGATGCCATCAATGCTGTAGACTCCCCATTTTCCAACTTTGAAGCAGAGTTTCAATTTTCCAGGCTTTTAAAAATTCTGGTTTTCATCAGTTTGGTGCCATTGTTCTCAAAATTTTTTAGTATGACCTATTACCTGTTTTTTCCATAACTTTTTCCCACACTGAAACACACCTTTCAGTCTTGTTAGAGTTCTTGATGATTTAAATGGGCATTTGGGATGCTCAACATCTCTCAAGACTGAGGCTAACATTTTAAAAAATAGGAGCCTAAATTTAACTTTCAAAGCCCATATTTACGCATTTAAGTAGCTTAAGAGCACAAGTTCTATTGACTGCAATGCTTTTGAAAATCCTACTAGGAGGTGTCTAAATATAGGATTAGGAACTGAACTTTAGGACTGTATTTTGAAAATACTGGCCATGGCCCTTAATTACAGGCAAGCACTCCTCTGATTTTTTATTTTATGGAAAAGGTGATAGCTCTTAATACCGGTATAAGGCCTGGGCAAGGCAGAATTTGACATCAGTAGGCTTTGGATCAGGGCCAAAGTGATGAAAACAGCACTAGTCACTTGAACAAACACTCCTTGGAATAAATCCTTTCATACATAAGCTTTGGGGTCAAGAAGTCTGTTCCAAGGGCGTTTGGTAATTTAGCATCATCTCTGAACTTTAGAAACTTGACTTCAGTATTGTAAATATAATTGAAATGCCATGTGAGGAGGTGAGATTTTGTTAAAATCTGATTTCTATCTACACAATTTTGAAAAAATCTGACAGGAACCTTGCCTTCACAGATGTTTGTATAATAGTTTGGGTGCTATATGAAAAATGAAAAGTAATAACTGAGATTGGCAAATACTTTTAAAAATCCATGTAAATATGTTAGATTTTTATTTTAAAAATTACCTTTGACTGTGTTTGAACCCCATTTTTGTTCACTTTCCGTGACTATTCATGCAAATGAATTTACTGGCAAAACAGCAAAATCAACTTTAGGGAAAGAATTTTGAATCTGTAGTCATGACTAGTGGCACCTGGTATCCAATGTCTAAAAGTATGCTCTTCTAGTCAGGTCACATAGCCTGCTTCTGTTCCCTGTTTCCAGTTAAAACAGGTGGAATTTTAAAGATTGAATAGAGTGACTGCTCATGAACAAGCTACAGGCAAAGATATTATTTTATGAATAATTTTTCATAAGTAATACATTTGAGAAAATCTTAATTGGCTTTATAGATAATTTGCTATGAGAAAAAAGATGTAAACTTGTTGAATTATTTATTATTTGCCAATCTCTTATTATCCATTTTCAGTCCAACTGGCCACACTTTTTCCTTGGTTTATGACTCTTTATATTAAATAGTAAACTTTGATATTAGTTTGCCTTCTTCCTAAAAATCTTTTTTCTCTTTCTTTGTCCTAATACTAATAGATCATTCCTATGCTTCAGGAAGTTAACTGGTGCCTAGCTTTCCTTGCTTAACTATAATGAAGTTGTATTATTATCACCTTAAACAGTTTTTCTTTTCCTCAATTGTATTGAAATGGGCTGATAATGCCTTATAGCTTTAAGATATGAAAGTTTTCTATCAGATTATTGTACATAACTATGAGACATTTTAGAAGGGAGAATTACTATTACCTTTACAACACAATTCATCACTTAGATCTCCGCAGTCATTGATTCCATTACAGGTTTCAGTCAAAGGAATGCATTTCTCATTAACACAATGGAATTCGTTTTGTAAACATGCTGTAAAGCAGGATGATAAACAAAGTTCTTATTTATCTTTCTACAGCACCATAAACACACAAGGAAAACTTCTATTTGTTTATGTTTGCAAAAGTTGGGCCACAGCCTTCTTAGGGACTGATCCAAAGGCCAATAAAGTCAATAGGAATCTTTTCATTTATTTCAATGGACTTTGCATCAGACCCTCAATATGATCTTTTCTTTTCCCCATCCAACTTCTAGCAACTTGGCAAAGAGGATCTTCATTTCTCTTTGTTAAGGACTAAGATGGAGATGCCATTTCAGACCTACTGCGAGGTGGTGCATGTGAGTAATGTGCGTACACACTTCCTCTGGAAGGATATCACCATGTTTTAGGTGTCTCCAAGCTCTTGCTTTTGCCATTGTGTCAAAGACAGAGAAGACCTCCTCCGACCAGCTGCAACTCTCACTGATGCCAGAACAGACAAAGAAAGCCCAATTATCGTAAATTTCATCACGTAGAATACAAAACCATGAAATGTTTTAAACAAAAACATGGTTTAGTTTACACCAATGCTGGAATTAAATTACTTTGGGACCAATCCTACAAGGTGCTGAGTACTTTGGAGAAGAACTAAGAATTCACATAATCAGGCTCTTGGCTGGTACCAAGCTACTGGTTTTTTTAAATGGTCTGAATTGTATCACACATTCATCTTGGACAGAGCAATGGCTAGAAGCTGGCCACCACTCCAGCTAACCAGGGAATGAAAAGACTTACTAGAGATGGTGAAAATTGCTCAAGAGAAGGATTTTAAGAAACCTTTCTTCAACTCTAGCGCCTTTGTTAGGCTTGGAGGGGGAATGGAGCTGCAGGCAAAACATTCTGCCATGTGTTCTTTTGTTAAATTTTTGCTCTGAATGTTTTATGAAAGAAGGTGAATTTTTTTTATCAAACTAACTAAAAGCTAAACATTATTTTAAAAGCTATAAAAATGTAATACATTTAGAAGTAGCGGTGGCTGTGGCACCGTATTTGATAGGCTAGAATGCAACTTCCTAACTGGATACACTGTTTAAATTGAAGAACCCTAAGTAGTTTTTAAAAACAGATATATATTTTACCAACCTCTTCCATCTTTATGGCACACGACACTAGCAAAATTCTTGTTACTATTAATATTTGATCTCTTGATTAAAGAACATTCCATCAGGCTAGTCTCTAGCCCTCTGCAAGTAACATGAAGACATTGAGATGAAGTTAAGGCAGATTCTGGGACTTCGAATTTCTTTTTGTGATATTCAGCGCCTCTGTGAAGATGTAAATAAAAACCTCAAAATATATTATCATTGCACATAGAATTATTCATACTCAGTTATTGTGTAGCAGTGCCTTGATTTCCCTCCTGTACAATAAAGATGTTTAGGACATAGCTGAGAAAAATTAACACATCATCTACTGACAGCAGAAAATGGTGGTAGGTAGGTGTACTGCCTGAGTAAAAGGTGCCACCTTTGGAAACAAAATGAGGCCCTCATCCTGCAAATTGTCCCGCACAGTGTGCCTGTGTGCCGCTCCATCACAGTCAGTGGAGCCAGATCGTGAAAAGTATTTCGATGTCTAACTCCCCTTGTTTTCAGTGAGGGTTAGGCACCTAAATAGATGGATCTCTGCATGGCCACAGGGATCCACCCCTGTGGAACAACTTGTAGGATCAGACCTTTATGTGCGTGTGGACTTTGGAACCATCTAATGCTAAGCATCCTCAATTCCCATTAAAGTCATTAAAAGTTTACGTTGCTGAGGACGTTATGGGCCCAGCCCCTTAATTAGTTGTAAACCTTATTAACTGCCAGAATTTGCCCATATTCTCTCATCTTCCTGACCAACAGAACTTCAACAACAAAGATGTCTTTAAAAACATCCTGCAACTTTGCGCTTGTTCCAAATTAATTACTCTATTCATCTCATTTGTATCATTATTCCTACTTTATTAGTGCCCTATTTGTACCTGCAACAAATTTGTATCAAGTATATAAGCAACCAGAGAGCCTTGCCATGGCCATGTTAGGCATGTAATCCTCATCTAGGACTGAGTGAGCCTGGATCTGAGGAGTTAAAGACCAGAGCTGGGAATTAAACCCTAATCTCATAGAGATGGTGTGGGGCACTACAACAAGATGTCCAGCCCTCACGCAAGTTTAGATGATCAGTTGGCCCTACATAGTCATGTAAGAGAGTACAGGAGTGTAAAGCCGGCCTCTTACATGGCTGTGCCTGGATAACCATGAGTCTGGGCACAGGGTAGAAAACAGGCTCTGTAGAGTTGCTCCTCTGTTCTGTGATCAAGTAGGCTACGTGGTGGGCGAGAGGGCAGAAAGTGGGTGGAGCCTGGGCTCCAGCCCCCAATATTTTGACCAGTGGAGCATAGCTGGCAGGAGTGGGAGAAATAAGCTGTACCTTGTAAAGGGCTGCAGTAAGTTACTTCCTCTCAGAGCCAGAATTATCTCCCAGAGCTTTTTCTGGGGAGGCTTATCTGCAAATTGTCTGTAACGTAGGGCTGAGAGAAAATTTTTGATCTAGCCCTCAGTAAATGGTAGTTTAAATAAAAATGCTTGATTTGAATATAAAATGTGTAACAATTATTTGTAATATACTAGATTACCAGGATAGAAATCTTTTGGCTTTTACTCTCAAATGATGAATTATATAAGCCTTATTACAAGATTACATTAGATACACTCTCCATGACTGTCCCCTCCAGTCACTTGATTGTCCACAATTGGGCCACACGTAAGCAATGGTGCATTTTCATAAACATTGCAATTATCTAGATGAACCTCTGCCCTCTCCCAAAACTTACTTTTTAAAACCAAGATGAGTGCAGACAACATTTGCTTCATTCATACTCCACTCATTGTTACATATAAATAACTTCTCAGTATGATTCACAAGCTTTACTTGAATAAGACCCTCTGATGGTGAATCTGCATAGTCCAAAGACATTTCAAATTTTTCTAAAAAAAACCCCACCCCCCCAATAATATTGTTATTATTGCAAAAGTGTATCAGATGAAAGACAACCACTTCACAGCAATAAATATGTCATTATTTTAGAAGTTGTAGATAAGTAACATGAATATGAAGGGAAATGTATTCGTGGATAGAGCACTCAATTGGGAATCAAGGCTCAGGGTATTATTTCTGACTCTCCCACTGACTGACTTTGGGCCAGTCACTTCATCTCAACATACCTCAGTATGTTTCAGTAAAATGAAGATAATGATTCCCACCTTTGTAAAGTAATTTGAGATCTATGAAGAAAAAGTTCCACAATAATGCTGGCTATTGTTATGCTTCCATCCACTCCTGCTGCTGGAAGGTCTCTGTTCCCCATAGCAAGCCACTCGCTCTGCTCATGTTCTCAATAGCCCCTGTCCTTTAACGACTCCAAGCCATAGATTAATTCCCCTGGGAGCCCTTGTGGCCCCTAAAGTCCCTCTCCCATATCCCCCAGCTCTCCACCACATCTGATCATTTGAGGGGCTGCCTGGAGCAGAAGTGGATGTAGGTAGGAAGGCCTGTCAATTATTTGATTGTTATGATTGTCAACAAATACTACCTAGTTATAATTACTTCTCTTTTGCTGCTTCACATTTTACATTTAAATATTTACAAGTAAACAACCAGGCTCTCTGAGAGTAAAGAGTTAAGCATTTACCACCTGACCGTAACTGATAGTTTTGGAAAAAGGTATTTTAATACCTGTAGGCATACAATTTGCTTTATTCAGAAACTTCTCTTGTGGGTGCAGGCATTCATAGGCCTTTAGCTGACAATAACTTCGGAATGGTTTTCCACTGAAGGAACAAACTGAGGTGCCATTCTTTGGGCACTGGTAGGGAAGCTTGCAAATACAATTTCCTTCCACACATCTCAGCCATGGGTGACAGAAAATTTTCTTACAAGAGTTATGCGTGTACTTGTTATTTAAGCATTCTTTTATCAGAGATGTCTCTTGCTGAACCATCTCTTCATCTTCAGAGGCTCTGTCCTGCAAGACATGAAATCAAAAATCAAATAAGACTAGGTAGCAAATCAAGTAAATAAACTGATGTATAGGACCCAGTCCAACATCCACTAACAGCATTTGGAATTCCTCCATTGACTTCAACTGGGTATTAGATCAGGCCTATCACTAGCTTTTTCCTTGTATTTTTACTGTCTTATGTGTGCAATAATGGGGTGTTGCACTTCAGGTGTTTGTAGTAGTGTCCCTAGTCAACCCACCTTTCTTATTTCTTACTTCTCTTGGATTTGATTTTCCCTCTTCTCTTTCTTTTTTGCACCTTTCTGCTCTCTCCGATTTCCTTCAAACACTCCTTGACTTTTCAACACAGCAGATTATAGAATTTTTAAACTAATGTCTTAACAAACTCAAATAATGGTACTGTAGATATTTAGTGGGATTTACAGTAAATTACAATTAAAAAGGCAGCAACTGGATGCATAGAAACAGATGTTCTTACTGGCCTAATCTTGTTTGATTTTCTTTTAACTTGCAAATATTTCTAACGACCCACAGATAAGCAAACAATAAAGGTAAGAAAGAAACTTAAATCCACACTTGATTTTTTTTATTGGTTTTAGGTCCATTGAAGTGACAATTATTTATATCAACCTCTTGAAAACTTGAAAATGAAATATATTTCCTGACCATTTTTTCTTGCTTCATGAAGAGACATGAGATGTATTGTGGTGTGGTTGCTAGCGAGTTCTGGATTTCAAGTACTGATTCCAGCCCTAAACCTGCAATGAGCTTTGTGTGTGCTGATGCCTGTGCTCATGCAAATCCCCACTGATTTCATTGTGAACAAAGTGCTTTTATTTGCTTGCTATTATTTTTAAAAAAAATGTTGAAGCATAAAAGATACATGCATGTAATTTGCACACAGAAAAAAGATAAGGCAAAGGGACTATTATCAGCCTTGAATGTGCCCGTTAAATCTATACTACTCAAGTCTAAAGTACTAAGGGTGAATCCTGACTCTGTTGAAGCTGATGAGTGTCTTCTTGTTGACTTCAGAGGGGCCAGGATTTCATCAAAAAACCTTACCCTGTTTTGTAATCTTATTTCATACTTCCTGCTATTCTCAGGCCAGTAATTAATTAAATGAAATTAATTATGCCTTTAAATGTACAGACCAACTATGAGCTAGATCCTGCAGTGTTTATTCCAGCATAACTCCTATTACTCCATTGGAAGTTTTGCCTAAGTATAAACTGAGTGAGGACTGCAGGATTTGATTCTCTAGGGTCACAATCCTGAAACTAAGTGTGGATAGGCTGTTCCTGAACCCCTTCAGAGCTCCTTGCAGCACTGGGTCTGGGACTATAATTGCAGTAATTTTTCTCTAAAAACTCTTTTTCAGAAGCTTACTGACATACATTCCCAATTATGGTAATTACATGAAAGAAAAATGCATGTCACCTTTCAAGTATTTGATTTTGGATTAAAATAATTGCATGGGTGCCATTAAAGGAAACATTTAAAAATAAAATATTTTCACAGTTATTGTTTAAGAAAAACTTACGGATGCATCAGCTTATTTACAATAAATTAAATTCTTACCTGTAGTCCACAAATACAAAAAAAGGGACATGAAAAAACCAAGAGAAGTAGTAATACTTTCATGATGAAGAATTTTTGTCTCTCTTGCTAGAGAAATTTCTCTGTCTGGTTCTTTTTAGCCTGAGGTATTTGTCTGTTTAATTTTTAACCATTAGTAAAATATTTAAATATGCTGTTTGGAAATAAAGTGCAAGAACCTCCACACTGACAGATAATTGCCTCAATCTAACTGTCTTACCGTAACTACAATACAAGATATCAAAATTAAAGCCTTTAACGTAAATGATTAAAAGGAGGATCCCATTAAGAGTTTACTTTTCCATGCCCTAACGAAAAATCAATGGTCCCTCTGCTGCTTTTGCCAAAGAATATCACTGAAATTCTCAAACTGCTTCCATTGCTTTCACATTAGTTATTAGCTGCTTCTATGTATGTGCCTCCTTTGAGTTATCCTGGAATATAACAGATAAAAAAAGAGGAACACCAGGATGTACTGAATATTGTATTATCAACAGAGAGTTTCATATTTCAAGATTATGCTCTGTATACATTGCTTAACTATTTGGCAAGAGGTGAAAGGGTTATTGTGTGGCTTGTTATGGGAGTGTCAGTTCTTAAGAAAACTGGAATGAAAACAAAACCAAAGAAAGTCTATCTTTTAGCACAAGTTAACCCATATTCCAAAAAGCCCCAAATAACAGAATTACACACGCACATTAATACTCTCTTTATTTAAATAACACCTAGATAGTGAGACAAAAAGACAGGCCTGATCATCAAAGAACAGATTAAACAATATTTAGATAAGTCAGATGTATTCAAGTCAGGAGGGCCTGACAAAATTCACCCTAAGCTACTTAAAAAGCTCACTGAAACAATCTAAGAACCATTAACAATCTTTGAGAACTCATGGAGGATGGGTGATGGCCCAGAGGTCTGGAGTAGGGCAAACATAGTACCTATCTTTAAAAAAAGGGAACAAAGAAGATCTGGAGAACTATAGACCAATCAGTCAGACCCTCACCGGGATGATTTAGCTGAGGATAGTCCTGCTTTGAGCAGGAGGTTGGACTAGATGACCTCCTGAGGTCCCTTCCAACTCTAATATTCTGTGATTCTATGATTCAGTCTAACTTTGATACATGGAAAGATGTAGGAACAAATTATTAAGTAATCAATTTATAACCACCTAGAAGATAATGGGCTGGTAAGAAGTAGTCAATATAGATTTATCAAGAACAAATCATGGCAAATCAACCTGATTTTCTTCTTGAAGGTTTACTGGCTTAGTGGATGGGGGAAAGCAGTAGACATGATTTATCTTGATTCTAGTAAGGCTTTTGACGCAGTCCCACATGACATTCTCATAAGCAAACTAAGGAGAAGTCTAGATGAAATTATCATCAAGTGAATGCGCAATGGGTTGAAACACCATACTCAAAGAGTAGTTATCAATGGTTTGCTGTCAATGGTTTGTTATCTAGTGGAGTTCCACAGGGGTCTGTCCTAGGACTGGTACTATTTAATATTTTCATTAGTAATTTGGATGATGGAATGGAGAGCATGCTTAAAAAAGTTGCAGATGACCCCAGGCTGGGAAGGGTTGCAAACGCTTTGGAGACAGGATTAGAATTCAAAATGAAGTGACAAATTGGAGAATTGGTCTGAAAACAACAAGATGAAATTTAATAAAGACAAATGCAAAGTACTACACCTAGGAAGGAAAAATAAAATGCAGATAAAAAATGGGGAATAACTGGCTAAGCAGTAGTACTGTTGAAAAGGAATTGAGGTTATAGTGGATCATAAACTGAATATAGGTCCACAATGTGATGCAGTTGTGAAAAAGGCAAATATCATTCTGGGGTGTATTAACAGGAATGTTGTATGTAAGACACAGGAGCTAATTGTTCTGCTCTACTTGTACTGAAGAGGCCTCAGCTGGAGTACTGTGTCCTATTTTGGGTCTCAAAAGATGTGGACAAAGTGAAGAGGGATGAGAGAAGAGTAACAAAAATGCTAAAAGGTTTTGAAAATCTGACCTATGAGAAAAGGTTAAAAAAAAAACTGGGAATGTTTAGTCTTGAGAAAAAACTGAGAAGGACCAAATAGTCTTGAATATGTTAAGGGATATTATAAAGAGGATGAAGATTGATTATTCTCCATGTCCACGGAAGGTAGGACAAGTAGTAATCATTTTAATCTGGAGCATGGGAAATTTAGGTTAGGTATTAGCTATCCTTATAGTTAGAAAATTTCTCCTAAGTACTGGACTTTGTTACCAGTGGAATCCCCATCCTTGGAAGTGTTTAAGAACAGGTTAGACAAACACCAGTCAGGGATGACCTGGGTATACTTGGTCCTGCTCTGCATAGGGGAATGGATTTGATGACATCTTGAGGTCCATTCCATACCTACATTTCTATAATTCTATGATTTCCTATACTATGTGGTGGACAGGGGCCTACATCAAGCCAGCCCTAACTTGCAATATGACAGAGAAAATAATAAAACAAAAAAATTAAATATCTACTGAAGTCATGCCTCCTGTACAGAACAAGGTTCTATGCTCTATGCAGCTTCTGCATGTTGATGAGTTGCAGTGTTGAAGGGGACAGGATATAATTCTATGTGGCCATACGGAGGTGGGACAAAACTCCATCGCAGCATCACAAAGGCAGTATGTGTTTAACAAACACAGAACTGGGACATGTAAACCCTGCCAGGTGCAGTTCTGTATTGTTAGAAAATTAGAGGCAAATACTAATTGTATTTGTTGGTGTTTACCTATAACTTGTTAGATGTTAGCAATGTAATCAGATTAGCTTCTGGATATTAATTTCCTTTCATGTCTTATTTACATTATATTATGCATGTGAATGGTTCAACTAATTTTAAGATCAAAGATGTAAAATGTTGCAGGAAATAATATTACTTACATTGTTTTCAGCTTAAATTGTCTGTGCCATAATGGAATGCCTTAATAGTTTGAATAGATAATTGCTTTATGTTAATTAATCAGTTAATTAGTTTCTATCTGTATACATAGGAAACAAGTTTAGTTTCAAAGCAACAGTATGCACGGCCTATGCTTCATCTGGGAAAGCCCCTGCTGTGATGTCAAGAAACTATTAACCTGCTAGAGAACTATAAAGGAAGCTTCAGGACTGATCCTTACCATCTCAGATTTGCTTGAACTTGCAAAAAGCATTTCAATAGAACAGGGAAAAGGCCAAATATATGCTTGCATGCACCTAAAGATATTAATGAAGAGTTCTTAATATTTATAATGATCTGTAGCAATTGGAGACAAACCCCTCCGCACATGCTTTGCTTTGGATCAATTTTTCAAAAAAAAATAAATTACATGATCATAAATTACAGCTGCACAGCATGGAATCTTTTATGCTTCCCTAAATGGAGGACAAGTTAATTGAGGAAATTAAGAAAATGAAAGCGGGGAAAGCCAACAGGCTGGATGGCTTCTCTGCCAAGTTCTATAGACATTTCCTTGAACTCCTGCCTATCAGGATGCTTGAACTGTTTGAATCACTTCTGGAGAGCAGAGCACCCTTCCCACTACACCCAGGGAAACTTTTTTTATCGATTATTCCTAAACTGCAAAGATATACCATGCTATGTTCCAATTACAGGCCCGTATCACTTATTCACAGTGATATTAAAATATAGGCAAAAGTTCTCGCAATGAGATTGGAGAAGTTGTGGGCTCTATCCTACATGCAAATCAGACAAGTTTTGTCAGGTTCCATTTTGGCTCTGATATGACTTCTTTCTTTAATCATACAAACGCAGCCCAAAAGCGTATTCAAGCTTAAACAAGGATGAGAGAAAATACTGTACAACAGCTGTTGTCATTAGCTGTAGCTGAAACCCAAAATCTTAGCTATGTCTAGAATTTCACAGTTCAATGGGACTTCACTGTGATACTGCTAGTGTATGTTTGCAGGATCAGGGCTTTTACAGATTCCCTTGCTCCTTGTAAGGGTCTTTCAAACAGCAACAGGGGAGGGAAACACATATTAAAAAACAAGAAAATGTGACTGTGCCAACAAATATCCAAAGGGGGTGGGGGAGAAGGTGTCAAGGCAGAAATGGTGGAACAAAAACTACTGGGTTAATATGATTATTTTAAATTGTTTAGATTTCCTTTTGAGGGTGTTAGAATTATAGAAATGTATGGCTAGATGGGACCTCAAAAGGTCATCTAGTCCACCCCCCCAAGGCTGAGGTATGATCCACAAGCTCTCCAGTTAACCTGTTCCAGTGCTTATAGTTAGAACGTTTTCCCTAATATCTACCTGAATCTCCCTTGCTGCAAAGTAAGCCAATTACTTTTTGTTCAACCCTTGGCAAATGTGGAGACTATCTTCTTTATAGCAACCTTTTACATATGTATGTTATGACATCCCCCTTTAACCTTCTCTTTCCTACATTAAGCTTGTCCAGTTCTTTCAACCTTTTCTCAGCGGTCATGTTTTCTAAACCTCTTATCATTTTTGTTACTCTTGACTCTCTCCAGTTTTAGGCTTCTAAAAGTGTGGTGCTCAAAACAGGTCACAAAAGTCCACCTGAGGCCTCGCCACTGCTTAGTAATGGCAGAACAATTACTTCCTGTCTTACAAATGACACTATTAATACACCCAAAAATGAAATCAGCCCCTTTTGCAACAGCACCACCCTGGTCTCCTGGTCAGAGCTTGTCTACCCATAAAGCACTGCACCAGGACTTAGCAAAGATGCTACCTATGGTGATGAGAAACCTTCTCCCTTAGGTGTAGGTTCTCCACCTCCCCGAAAGGCAGTAGCTATGCTGATGGGAGAAGCCCTCATATGTTGACACAGTGCTGTCTATATCAGGAATTAGGCCAGTATAACTGTGTCACTCATGGGTATGGATTTTCCACACTCCTGAGCAACATAATTTTACTGACATAAATTTGTACTGTAGAACAAACAGTGTTTCTCAACCTTTTAAGTAGCAAATACCCCCTAACTTCTGAAAATTCTCATAAGTATCCTAACACTCAATTTTCCACTTTGAGAAATACAATCTTTTTCCCCTTTACCTTTGGAAGACTGTATTTCTCATAAAGCAGAAGAGTTCTGAGTTCTGCAATGTTGTGTAGCTGTGGCAGATCACAAATCCCTCTGCCCTTTCTCCCCTCCTTCCTCCTGCCTTTCCTCCATAGAGGAGCAAAGGTCAACACCAGCCAATCACTATGGCCTGATGGTGGGGTCACATGGTATTCTCTTCACACAGGGTAACTTTTGAGGCATGAGCAGGCACTAGCAGCTCACCAGAATGGATGCAGCGCTCCCCATGGTGGTTCCTGGGGGGGGGTGGGTGTGGGCCTGGGGCAAATTACACTATGTGGGCCCCTCTTAATATTTTTATACTAGTAAAATCTGGGTCTATCATAGTGGTCAATTTCACTGCTCAGCTAGAGCAGTGAAATTGACAAGTAAACCTGCCTGTAGAGCCTGGCTTCAGGACTAGGTAAGCCGCTGGGCTTGCCACCTGGCTTTCTGGGCACCGGGCTTTGAGCCGGGGAAGAGAGCTTCCGCCTGGCTGTCAGCCTCGGAGGTGGGCAACTGCCAACTGCTGCCCAGCTTCAAGCCCGGGTGCAAGAGGCTGTCTCTCAGCTCAGAACCGGCCAGCTGAGAGCCCAGCTCACAAACCACAGGAGGCTGCCACTGGGCTCTCACCTGGGAGCTGGGACTGGGTGAGAAGTAGGTGGCTGCCACCTGGCTTCCCAAAAAGCCAGTGGATGCTGCCAGAAGCCGGCAGTGGCCAGCCAGTGTCGCCAGAAGCCAGCGGTTGCTGCCTGGCTCCCTTCACTGGGTTTTTCGCCACGTACCCCCTGCCTACATCTGGCGTAGCCGCAGGTTGAGAAACTGCTCTGGAAAAGACGGCTAGGTTTGTGATTCACTGTACCCTCCCGCTCCTTTTCTGCACTCCTTTTCCTTTGCAAGTGTTGCATTTGGAACCTGCCTTTGCTGCATTTCATCACGCGGATTTCAGACCCATGCTCCCATGTATCATGATCATTCCGACTCCTCATCATGCCCCTCGTATCCCCCCCTTCCCAGCTTGGTGTCACCCACATTTTAATTACCGTTGGGCACCCACCTAACTGTCATTCCCGCTACTCCAGCATTTGCTCATGAGCCTGTCAAGTGGGGCCGCGCCTCAGGCCTGGCGGCGGTGACTGAAATCACCCATCTGCTGGGCCTGTTCAGTTGAATGGTGGTGCCTGCAGGCCGGTGCCTGGCTCTGGCAGGCTGGTCACGGCCCACTGACGCCAATAATTCTGCAGCAGGGCACAACAGCCAGGCCTGTGCCCAGCCCGCTGAGGGGGAGCCCGCCTGGGCCTGAGCCTTGGCAGCAGGCGGGGCTGAGAGCGCGCGGCCAACAGCCAGAGCGCGCGGGAGCGAGGCGAGGTTGCTGGGAGACGGGGTTAGAGAGAGGCGCGCGCCACCACCAACCACACGTGCGCATGCGCCTCTCCCCGCGCTGCCTGCCTCGAGACACCGGCCGCCCAGGGAGACGGGGCGCAGGGCCCGGGGCATGCAGCGGAGGGGAGGCTTTCTCTGTCGCGACAGTAACTCTCTTAGCCCGTTGCAGGCGGGCTGAGCACCGGGCGCCCGCTTGTCGTTGTTTACCGGCCCCTCCCAAACCTTGGTAAACTTAGCAGACGCAAAAGTGTCGCGACGCCCTCTCTTTCCCAGCGTGCGTTGCAACAAACGGCTCTTTGCTTTATGGCAACAAGTCCTGTCCGCCTGTCCGCCTCTGGGATTGGCTGAGGAGCTGGGCGTTGGTTTCCTGATGCGCGCGCGCCCCGTTTCCCCGGGTCACGGTTTGCCGACGTCATCAGTAGCGGCCAGCGGCTGTTGGCCCGGCCTGTATGGAGCCACGTGCAGCTGCCGCCGCGTCCTGAGGGTGAGTGGGGTGGAGTAGGACGGGGGGGGGCACTGCGAGCTCGCGCCGCTGGCCTGGCGTGTGGGGTCGAAGCTCTTAGAATAACGGTCTCTTGGGGCTAAATACTGCCCCCCGTCCCTGAGTGGGGTCCCGTCGCACTCCCCCTCTGCTTCCGGGTCTCGCCTCGGTCCCACGATCGCACCTGAAACCGCCCCCCCGGCTCTGCCTGGGTCTAGTCTCACCTCAAGCCCCGCCCAGGTCTTGGCTGGGTCCCTTCGCAGCACCTCGGGGCCCCCCGCCCTGTCGTATCTCAGACACTCCTCCCCTCCCCCACCCGCTCTGGGGGCTGCGTGCGATTACACGCCCCCGTGCTCCGAGGCCATTCATCCTGCCCGAGCACCGGAACGGACGGTCGCGGGGGGCCGGCTCGGCCTAGCGCTCCGCCTGCTGCGCGGGATGCCACGAGTGGCGCGCAGCCCCTTGCCCCTACCCTGTCCCCGTGTTGGGGAGTCCTGGGCTCGACTCGGGGTGAGGTCAAGCCGCTGCTGTGCCCGAACCTGTAGGCGTGCCCCACGTGTGCTTGCCAAAGGGATGTTTTCTACCCAATTTCACAGACATTTTCATTTATTTATGTGTTTACAGACAGTGTAAAAATTGTACATTTTTTTACTGACTGATTGTAAATTTACAGACAGTTGGCAACCCTAAACCCCATCATCTGTATTACTAATAATGCCTCAGTTCAGCAGGTCTTAGGTTGGCATGTGGAACCTCTAGTGTGGAAGATGCTGAAGTTGCATCTGTCTGTGTCTGCCCTGTGGAAAGGTGTATCAGCTCCACTCAGTTAACTTGTGCTACACTCATAGTGCAGATGAAGCAGATTGTAGTCTTCCCCTGAGTTACTACATCAAGGCAAACCTTAGGCTCCTGCTGTTTCTAAGGATATTTCTACACGGCAATTAAAAATATGTGGCTGGCCCATGCCAGCTGACTTGAGTTCATGGGGCTGTTTAATTGTGTAGATGTTAAGGCTTGGGCTGGAGCCTGGGCTCTAGGACACTGCAAGGTGGGAAAGTCCAAACATTTACCCTGCAATTAAATTAAAATTTACACTGCCCTTTAACTGGAGCTCCATGTCCCGGGTTCTGAAACTTGCTACCGCGTCAGCTGGCACAGGCCAGCTGGGTGTCTAATTGCGTTGTAGACATATCCTACCGGTAAGTCTACACTGCAATAAAAGACCTGTTGGAACAAGTTTCAGAGCTCAGGTCAACTGACTTGGGCTTGTGCTGCGAGGCTAAAAATAACAGCATTGAAGCTTGGGCTGAGGCCTGGATTCTGAGATCTCCCAACCCAAGCCCAAATGTCTACACTGCTATTTTTAGCCCTGCAGCCCAAGCCCTGAGTCAGTTCAGTTGATCAGGGCTCTGAAACTTGTTGCTGCATGTCTTTTATCACAGTGTAGATATACCCTAATTTGTCCTGCTTACTCAGATGAAAACTATAACTGTGTCATCTCCACTAGGATTTTACCTACATTGGCGAGGTGGATGAAATAGTGGTTTCTGAATACTCTTACATAGCCTATAGTAATACTGGGCGTAATTGAGATTCATTTTGGGAACACTCAGAATAAAAAATACAAATGTATGCTAAATCTGTCATGCTTGTTTTGTGACAATCATTAATTTGTACCATAGCTGAAATCTATTGTAATGTCTGTTCATAGAAACAGAAGGGAGAAAAGTTTGTCATCTCAAGCTATTTGATATATACAGATGGATGACACTGTGTGTTTAAAAGTCTAATCTAAAATCCTTTCCTTCCCTTCTGATTTTATGAATGGACTTTGCAGTAGCTTTAATTTTAGATAGAATTTTGAGTTGACGAATGAACATTTCAGGAAAGAGTGTTAAATCTACAAACCAAGTTGTATGGTACTCTGGGATCTTATCTAACTTAGAAATTTAGTGAAGCATGGGGGTGCCCTTGACCTTTGCTTTTTAATTGGCTGACTTTTCCTCCCCTCTCCCCCAGTTAGCAGGTAGAACATGTCTTTTCGAGGGAGAGGAGGTGGTGGAGGAGGAAGAGGAGGCTTCAATCGTGGTGGTGGAGGAGGCTTCAATCGTGGTGGTGGAGGAGGCTTCAATCGTGGTGGTGGAGGAGGCTTCAATCGTGGTGGACGAGGTGGCTTTGGACGTGGAGGTGGTGGACGTGGAGGCTTCAACAGAGGAGGATATGACCAAGGACCTCCTGAAAGTGTAGTTAGTAAGTTACACCAAGAGATTGTGTTTATTTTAATTTGGGCTGAATGTTCTGGTTTTCAGTATATCCTTTTTCCTTACTGCAGTTTTGGGAGAGTTCATGCATCCTTGTGAAGATGACATTGTTTGTAAATGTACAACAGAAGAAAACCGAGTGCCTTATTTCAATGCACCAGTTTACTTGGATAATAAAGAGCAGATTGGCAAAGTGGATGAAATATTTGGACAGCTAAGAGACTTTGTATCCTTCAAAAGTAGATTGTTCTGAATATTTGTGGTAAAGCCAATTACTGAAGAGAGCTGCTCTGCCATTTCAAAATAGCATAGGGCTTGTGTACACAAGAATGTTTACTAGTCAAACTGATATACCGATATAGCTCCCTGTGTGGACACTCTTATTTTGGTATCAGAGGGGCTTTTTTTGGTTTACCTTAAACTCCTTCCAAAGTGATGTAAGCTAAACTTAAAAAAAAAAAAAAAGTGCTCATACTGTGGTAGATGAATTCTACCATCATGATTATATTGGTTTAAGTTCACATCTTAACTTGTATTGCTATAACTTTCATGTTAGAGAAGCCCTTAGCCTCTTTGTTTTAGGGACTGGTGGAAGACTGAATTCTTTTTTTTTAACTTGTGCCTAATAAAAGTAGTATAAATAGATACTTTTTTGGTGTGTCCTTACATTGCTTAGTGTTTTTCCTTTTGCTGTGAACCACCAGGGCGGCACTTTCCATTTATAAAACTGCCACTGTTATAAGTCTGGGTCATTGCAAATTTCTGTGAAAACTTGTGTATGGATTCACTGAGAGGCACGCTGCAGGAGGAGGAGAGATGATGTTTCCACATGGGCAGCCGAGAATCCATATGTTAAAACAGGCTAACTTTCTGGCTGAAGTGATCAAACAAGACAGTCAGGCAGTAGGATTTTTCCTGGTGGCAGTTTTATGTGGGGTGTGGTGGAAATGGAGTTGGTTGAGCTTTTTTAAAGAGCTGATAATTAGAAAGATTAAGTCTTATTACCAATATCCGGCAAAGGGGACTTCACTTACAGAGGTGGACTATCCAAGTATAGGTGGTATTGAGGACTTAAAAGTTTGGGTTTTGGAGTCAGGATCTTCTGCCACCTTAGACAAGTTGGTCGACTTTCATTTCTCATTTTCCCCATATCTTTTTTTATTTGCTTTCTTTATAGAATATAAAGGATCACTGGGTGCTTAATCTGCTTTAAAGATTATTAACAATCCATTCATTTGTTCATTAATACAAAGTGTATTTAAACAAATACTAACCTATGTATGTGTGAAAATACTGTGTTCAGTAGGCTGCAGCAGCATGCGTTTTATACATTAATATGGTATTCCAAATGGTGGTGACTCTAGATTGTGTGTGGGTCATGACTTAGTTTTGCTGCTTTTTTCACTTAGTACTATCGATGGTATTCGTAACGGGTACAAAGGGGGCTTAAACAGAAGTAGAAACCTACAAAGTATATTTGATAAATTTGTCTACTTTTTAGTTTTACTGCTAAATGTTTTCCCTCCCTTTTTCTCACTTACCATGATTGCTTGAAGTTAAGCTCCTAAATCCATATTCAGGTACCTAACTGAGTGTTCTGGCTTTTCAAACATGCAGACCTTTTTGCAGTTCTCAATGGGAAATGGAACGTTGAGTATATTTGAAAATCAGGACGCTTAAGCTTATATGTCCATATTTAGTGCCTAATTTTGGCAACTTCTTTTGAGAATATTGGCCTGAACATATTAACTCACTAACTTACTATTTGTGTCAGGATTGTACTTGAGTTTCAGAAACACTTTTCTCCAAGTGGAATGTACATTCCTAAGTAAAAAAAAAGAATGACTTAGAATATACAGCTCATTACTTTTTCATTGTCTCAATCTTTGATTTTGTCAAGATGCCAGAGCTATGAATAAGGCTAAAAGGATACTACTTTGTTCAAGTCTAGCCTCTTCCCTTGCCAAATGTATGGTTATGAAACAACTTTTTACCATTACCATTTACTGTTTTGTCTTCTCCCTGTTGGTGTGTTGCTGGGTTAAACCTTAATACAGAAGGAAGAAATTATGCCCACAAAATGCTATCAAATGCACAACGTAAACTGAAAAAGAAGAGAAATATTTCTCTCTAATCTTAGTTACAGTAATCATAAATGGAATAGTAAAGAAAAAATTCACAACTGTGATTTAAATTGAGAGAATACCAGCATCTATCCATTTATACAGAGATTTATAAATGCAGTTAAGTTACCCTGTACGTTCCTTAAGCAAATTAACAGTATTTTTCAGTTAAACTGTCAGAGAACATGAAGGCCTCCTCCTTTAAAAAATTACAAAAGGTGAGTTTATTAATATGCAGTACAATTTTGATATATTCAGTGAGAGAGGAAAATATAACCTTATGAAGAATTTCCAGATAAACCTTTACATAATCTGAATTTCCTGTTATCGCATAGTCTAAAAATATATTTCATAATTGAAGTGAAAAACACTGGAGTGCATGTTTACTTAGGATCTTATAAAATGCATATGCAGTAAACAACTAATTTTGTGTGGTGCATTTGTGTAATATACATTTAATCTCAGATAAGGAATACACTTTTTTTTTACATGACGCTTTAACTAAAATTTTTGAAGGTGTTACTTTCTCTAGTTAGTAGTTCTCTGTTATCACTGATAGTTAACTGGTTTATGAGAATTTTGTGTTCATTTACATTTCCTGTCTGCTCTCACGTACACTTCTTTTTAGCTACCTCTTTTTTTTTTTTTTTAAAGGTACTTTTGTAAAATCTTAATCTGGTTACTGAAATAATTTCCTAATATTGACACATTTTTAAAAGTTTTGTGTGTTTGATGTTGCTCTTTGCAAATAAGACTTAAAATTGCTGATAACTTAAAGAAAAAATAAGCTGAAATTCTTCCAAGAGAGGGAGGAAAGTATTAAATATTGGATTAATGTCATGCTGTTCCTGAAGCCTAACAGTGCTTTTCTCCTGCAGTTCTATATTGACCCAGCAAAGTTGTTGCCTTTGCAAAGGTTTTTGCCAAGGCCTCCAGGAGAGAAAGGCGCTCCAAGAGGAGGTGGTAGAGGGGGACGTGGACGAGGAGGAGGTAGAGGTGGAGGTAAGTGTCTATTTAAAAGAAAAAAATAATAATTTCAGAAGATTTTTTACCAAACCTACAGCCAAGCAAGCGTTCAAGTGAATTGTTGTACTTTATTAGTATATTTTAAAATAAATACACATTTTATACATATTTTTCTGCTTGATACCACAGTGAAAACTAGTAAAGTATGACTCCTTAAAGAAGCAAAAGCATGAAATTAAGAAAAAGAAAACTTAGTGAATGCTAGTGGTAATTTTTCAGAGGTAAAATCTATTAGATGATAGAATATACTCCCAAAGTTAATGGCAAAAGCTCCATTTCATAACACATTTAAAATCTAGGTTGGACTAATGAATGTAGTGAATATACTTGAATGTATATACTTGAATGTAGTGAATATAACTGCTTTTGGTTGTGGAGTTGATTGATCTATTAGATCTCTTCCATCGTTTAACTTCAATGTGGTAGCTGCTCCAAAGGTTAGGTTGAAGCTAGGTCTCTGATTAAAAGACTGATTTTTCTCAGACATGGATTTGCACACACAAACACCTACCTTCCCAAAAAGAAAAATTCGCTCTGAAACTTTGCAGTTTGCATCTTCTCCACTGGTCGATAGTTTGAGACGTTTCATATATAAAACATCAGTTTGAAAGTTACGGTGTGTTGAAAACGTCACCTGTTTACTTTAAAAAAAAATCTAGCATGTTTTGGCTCTCTGTTCAAAATGGCCTGGTCTAGTAACTCCAAATATGTTTTGTTTTTGATAAATGCCTTCTGGTATTTTTGGACAGGCGTTGAGGTGGCTCATGGAGAAGGAGGCAGGAAACTGGGGTGACACTAAATGTTGCTTTCATTAACAGTTATTTTTGTTGCATTTTCTCATAGGGAAGATGTTTATGCAGTATCTTGTTACATTCTTAGTACAGAATGGATTTGCAAATGAACTTCTCAAAACTTAATTTCTTTTTGCAGGTGGCTTCAGAGGAGGAAGAGGTGGTGGAGGCTTCAGAGGAGGAAGAGGTGGTGGTGGTAGAGGTGGTGGACGTGGTTTTAGGGGTAAGAGTGCTATTTAAAAAAAAGAACTTCAGGACATGTAAAACAAATATTGAATACTTAGTAGCACTTGAATTTTTCTGCCATCAGTCTTGTAAAGAAACACAAATTTCCACTAGTTTTATGCAAAAAGTTACTTGTATAGTACTTTCTGCACATCACAACAGATTCGCTAGACGAGTAATTTTTGCTAAGGGGCAATTCCATGAATTTTGGTAAGTTGTCACGGGCCACACATTTCTACTATATTAATGAAATTACCTCACCATCTATTGTATAAAGACCCCATTATGTTCTTTCCACAACAAAGGAATTACACTTAATAACAATTAACTGAATACATGATTATCCAAAGCTTACCTTAGGAAGCAATTCATATTGCAAACCGTTTTGTGAACACTTGCAAAATTTGTAATAATAACATTAATGCGCAACTTTTTCTTACAACTTACATTTATTATTAAAATTAAGTTTAAAAAAAGAAATGAAACTCAGTCAGTGTGAAGGAGAAAGTCTCTGATGGGCATTAACAAGGGAGGTGAAGTCAGGTGTAATTTCTGTTGTTGCAATGTGGAGCACAACTGCAAGTTGATCATCATTGATTGAAGCTGCGCGCTGGGACAGGTGGGAGGCTGGTGGCTCCAGGTGCACACTGGGACCAGCTGGCAGGCGGGCAGCGGTGGCTGCGTGCTGGGACTTGGTGGGAGGCAAGCAGCCGCAGGGACGCAGCAGGACCGCCCAGATGGTGCAGGAGTCGTGGTGCTACAGTCCGCCTCCTGGCATTGCACCAGGACCTGGCAGGCCGGACCAAAGTGTCAAATGGGCTGGATCCAGTGGGCCATATTTTGCCCACCTCTGCTCTAGACCAAGTTCAGTTTTCTGCATTTTTATGTAAGACCAAAACCAACTTTAGCAAAAATGGGGTATAAGAATGGATACAGCAATAGCTGGCTCCTTACTGTAGTAATTTGTGCCGTATTGGTGCACTTCAGACATTTGCTTCAGGATGTGACTTGCTTAAGGTACACTTTTCTCTTTCAAAACAGGTAGAGGACGTTAAAAAGTGGAGAGAACTGCTGAATTTTCCAGTGGACCTGAAAAGCAAAAGTTGTTTTTAAAGAAACCACAGTAATGAAATATATTGCCAACATTAATTGTTACAACTAATGGATACTTATCAACACATGAGAAAGATGTGTTTACTGACGAAGAATTGGAGGCAGGTCTTTATTCTTCACTTGAAATATACTTGAAGATTTTTTAAAAATATCTGAAGCAGACATTATATTTTATATATTTTTTAGATTCTTCCTTTCTGACAGGCTATTTTAGTTAATGCTTGTCTTCAAGTTGGAGTTGAAAGTAAACAATCCACTGAAGAAGTAAAAAACGAAGCAGCAGACTTTCTAAGGACACAGATATGACTCTGTATTACACATGACTCGTGTCTTGTTCTCACTGTCTTCATCGTTGGGTCTTTTATGCTCTGTATGTTCCACATACCTCGCTTAACTTTTTCTTTTGTTTACTATTTTGGAATATTTTTAGTGACTAATACAGTCTAAATACCAAATATTTCAACATTGTCTTTTAAAAAATAAAAACTTTGTACAAAATACCCCAGGCAAGGAAAGGATGATAACAAGGAATTTTTAATTAAAACTAAAAATGGACCTGTAACTTTTGGGAAAGTCAAGATTGTTAATACTAAGTTCTTCTATAGGCCACCTCAGTCTTAGTCCCAGATTACGTGGGATAGTGAAATGGGTGAGGAGTGTTTGCCCCTGGGTTATTTTTCTGTTTGAGATTCTGAGTGTCTGAAGCAGTGGAACAGCAGCATTGTGCTAATGCTAATAAGAGAATCATATAATCCTAGTTAAACTCACTCAGCAGCAGATGTGCTATAAGACGTGTTGCAAAAAGGAGCACAGGATTCTACAAACTGCTGGCATGTGTTTGTCCTATGGATCCAATTTTTGGCAAGCCCATCCAGTGATGTGCATTACGGGATGGCTGGAATGCGGATAACTACTGTGGCTCTTCAGAGCTTGGGTTGGGGGCGGAGGGACACAATCTGTATTCTCCAGCCCTGCAAAGAGAATAAGGCTGCAAAAGTTCCTTTATGCAAAAATGAAAGAAGATCTTATAAAAACCTTCATATCAATCACGAAGGGACGCACTTGGCAATACCATTTATACCATGTGCTGGGAACCTTTTATTAGAGGTGTACAAAATAAACTGGAGTTACGTGTTTTGTGCAGCACTTTCAATATGGAAGAAAATAAATTTTGGAGTGGAACATACCTTTATATTCTCATTAATATTAAACTCATTTTATTGTAAATATATCATTATTAACTTGCTCACTCTGAACATATTTATTTTTCAATCCTTGCTATGCATTTTGAATTATTGTTTATTTGTATTACCGTAGTATCTAGGAGCCTTAGCTGTAGACTTGAAGCTCATTGTATTATGCACTGTACAAAAACAACAAAAAAGACAGCCCTTGCCTCATGAAGTTCCAGTCTATGTACAATAGATAACAGATGGGTACAAACAGAATGGAAGAGTACAGGAAACAGTGAGACACTGTTAGTCAGCATGATAAGCAGTAGTCTGCACACCAGCAGCCTAATCATAGGCACGGTTTTGTAGGCAGAGAAGACTTAGTTAGCTTTGTGGATGTTTTGGAAAGCACCTCTCAAGCGTGTGACAACATGGGAGAGAGCACAAATGTGGTTGCTTGAAAATTTTACCAGAAGGCAATGGAGCCTGACCTCATTGTCTGAACCGAGGCAAATGCCGATGGCTCGATAGCAAATGAGAGGTGATGGCAAGGTGGGGTCTGACTGTAAAGGACCTTGCAAGTGAATATAAGCAGCTAATGTTTTTGTGAGAGGGAAGTGGGAGCCAGTGGAGTGATTTAAAGAGAGGGTTGAGGTGGTCAAAGCAAGGGTCTAAGAAAACTACAATGGCATTCTGAATGGATATGAACAGAGGAATTTTATATTTGTGATGGCCAAAGAAGGGCGTTGCAAAAATCAATATAAGACAAGATAAGAAACAGGATCAGAGTTTTAGCTGTGAATGGGTAGGAGGCCCTATCTTAGATGTTATACAGAAATAATTGGCAAGATTTAGATATAATCTAGGTATGAAGATGTTGACAGACAGGATGGCAGTGTGATGGTGGTGTTATTCAGGGTGGTAGAAAAGAATGAATTTTTAAAATTAAAACTTTTTTTAATCTAGTGAAGTTGTTTTACATTCTTTGCTTGAATTAACTGCAATTATTTGACAGCCCTATTTGTAAAATGTTGTTTTTGGATAGTGGACTTTCTAAGGACTTTTAAGAAGTCTCCAGCCCATGACTTAAACAGCCAGTGAACTTGTAGAGTTTACAAGCATGATAAAAAATGTGCACCTGAGCACTGGCTTAACTGGATTCATGTCTCCATTGTAGGTTACATCTAATGACACTGGGATCAGCATCGTAAGGTTCAACCCACTCCCTGTTAGGGTACTGGGCACCCAGCAATCTGGCATGACTGGCCCTCACAGAGGAGTTGCACAAGAAATTGAAGTAAAATATGTGAGAGCATGTGATGGGTAATCTGTTTAGCAATAAGACTTTGAAATGTAAGCATCTTGTTGGAAATGCACCTAGTTCTGTGCAGCTCTTTGTTTTGCTTAGAAGCTTTTCCTTGTGCATATTTGGAATGTAAACTCCTTTGCACTTGGTCCAGTTAAATCCTGTTGGTAGCCTTTCGATGGAGGGTGGGAGGGGGGATTTTATTAATTGTTCAGTGAGTCTGTTTCATAGTGAAAGAATTTGCTTGAAAGGATCTGGGAGGGTTTTGTGTATGTCCACTTGAAGAACTGACGAGGAGGGAATACCCCAATTCCTTCAGTCTAAAATGTTTTGGAATGATTCAGCTAACCCTTCAGAAAGCGAAAATGAAGCTCAATCAGCCTTTTCACAGACTGAGCACAATATAGTCGCAGCTTACTTAATAACAGCAGGTATGGAGGTTGGTGGATTGTTTTTAAAAAATGGTAATTTAGGCTTCAAATTCATTTTGGGTCAAAACACCAGTGAGATGTCTTTTATTTATAAAAAAGAAAGAAAACACTTCTAAAATTAGGGTTAAATTTTAAAGCTTTGTTGCGTAATTTAAAAAAAAATGTGTTCTGCTTATATGTGATTATAGCAAAAAAAAAAAATGCAGAATTCTGCCAGCATGCAAGAGGAATAAAAATAGAAGTTGCAACATCTTGCATTTTTCAATGACGTGCTTGAAGTTCTCTTGATATGCCTTTGATGGTCAAATGTTCACAACAGCGTATGTGTAGTCTTGAGTGTGTGCATGGGTGTCTGTGTGGGAAATGTAAGAGAAAGTATTGGAATGTCACTTGTCATTGATGGAGACGAGCAGACTCTCGTTTCAGTTGTATGTTTCACTTATGACGCATTTTAGGAAAAGTAGCACACCCTTTGGGGGCCTGGTCCAAAGTCAGTGTGCTCTCACTGACTGCAGTGGGCTTTGAGACAAGGGTTGGAGAAGCTGAGATCCTTTTCAAATATTAAATAGCTGGTTTCTTGAAAACTTCTTTATTTCAGTACAATAATTGAAAGTTTCAAAAGTAGATGTTTTAATTCTACAATCTAGCACATTTAAAAATATGCCTGTGTTTATTTTATGCCTACTCAATTGAAAATTTTAGCCATGTTAGTTATAAATGTTTGGTTAGGAAATATTGTAAGTCTTCAGCACATTTTGTCCAGTTAATTTCAGTGTTATAAATAATTCTTCTGATTTTCTGCTTTATGTGCAGTAATTATGCAGATCAAATTTCACTCAGTGAATCTTTTTTGCCTATCATTATTCTGTTTAAAATGAACTCATTTAGTTTTTTTGATACCAAGTCTGATGTTTCAAACAGTTGTAATCTCCTTCAAGTTATTATAGTTCTGCTAAGAGTCTAATATACTCAATATATTTAATAGATTATTCTGGAAGCACCAGATATGCTCTTCTACTTGTAGGTGTCACCAAATCATTTGGACTCTCAAAAATGTAGGTCATTTGTTCAGACTTTGATTTAACTCAGATTGATTGGATTAGGGTTTTATCAATATCTGGCTTGTCAAATTGTTTGATTTTATTAAGAGAAAAATTAACGGGAGATGAAGGAGAATAGCAAGGGCAAAAACCTCTCTTCTTTCTCTCTCACCTTGCAACTGACATGTATGTTTGTTTTATTTGTTTGTCAGTTGTGTAAACCTACAGTACTGGTTTTTGAGTTAAAGGGACATAGTCTACCCAACATGCACATTTCTGTTTGAAAATGATTTACTAACTGTTATTTCAGACAGTATTTATAACGATAGCTGAATGAGGAAAGATCTTTTCTTTTTCTGTTACTTTGTCTTAGCTGATCAGGAAGCTAGCAATGATTTCAGCTGTAGTATGAACTGAGGTTTAATGCAGGAACTTTTGCTAACTAGTTTGGTCCATTTTGGAACACCTGGTTCTAACAAATTCACATTATGAACACATTGGCCATGTAATTCGGTTTGCAACAGGATAATCCATTGCCATGGCAGAAAGGGCTCTTTAATGGAAGACTTTTTAACTTCATTGTATTATTTAGGAGATGGAGAAGATGACAAAGCAAATACAGATACAGCAGTCATCATTAAGTCAACATTTATCAACAGCTACCATGCTACAGTATCAATAGATATTTCCCCATACTCTGAAAAGGAAATAATTGCTGGAGATTGGTTTATAATGTGGTAATCTTTTGTTCTAATGGTGACCACTAGTACATTCAACCCTTAAAAGCATTTCTGTCTCTGTGGGTTGCCCATAATGGTGAAATGCTTTGGAACCATCTTAAACCAAGTGTTTCATGGTCACAGAATAACTTCATTGCAAATGGAGGATCACTGACTGAAGTTAAAACATTGTAACTATCCGGGAGTTACATTCTACTTAATTATTTTGAGTGTTCACTGTAACAGGATCCTGCTCTATTTCCTTAATGTCTATTACATAGAGACTGCCTTTATTTTATTCCCCTCCCTTAGCAAGAAGAATAAGAGAGCCCATTTTGCTGTTCTTGATCAGCGTATGTACAAGGCTCTGTTATTTTAATTGTGGCAAATATCACAAGGTTTAGTTGAGGAAATCTGTGAAGTTGTGATCCTCTAATGCCAACTTCAAGTTCTCACAGAACAAAGTGGAGGTATCCCTGTGGTATTTCTGAATCTGGATAAGTTTGTCCTTCATTTTTAAAGCCTGTGATGTGGAATTCCTGCCATTGGGAGTCATCAAAACATATGTGACCTTAGTATGGTTAGGCGCACACACATTTGAACAAGTGTGGACAGAAAATTTTTCCTGTCTGAACACATGCGCCCTCGGATAGCTGCTAATGTTCTGAACAGCTTGTGATAATAAAAAGAATGAAAAGAAATGTAGCTGAAAAATCAATGAGTGCTACATTTGTGTTTACGTTTTTTATTTAAATATGATAGTTTCTGTAACATAAGCGATTAGTACTAATTAATGGTACATTGCAATGAAACTCTGACAATGAGGTACATGTATAATCAAAATATCACAGATTTACACAAATAGAATTTAGCCACTTAATTTAAGAATTGAAATCTTGGCAGCGTACCAGTGTTTCTGGAGTCTCTTTTCCAGGATTTCACCACTGTTATCCCCATATGTAAGTTGTTACAGTTTTTTTAATCTGTTTCTATATCTATTGTATGTGTATCATGGCTATATAGGTGGACAAAATGGTTTAATCATTATACACATAACTTGTATATTTAAAGCTTTGGGGCATATTATCTATATATTGCCCGCAATGTGCATTGTGAGCGTTTCTTATTGACTGTTAGTTGGAGTTATACATATGAAGTGAGGTGCTTGAAGCCATTAGCCTTTGCAGTTATGCTGCCTATATTGGTGTGAGATTGTCAGCTGTTCTCTGCCACGTACATGATACTTCTTGTAAACCAGCTGCAGAGAACTGATTGAACACTGTTGCAGCATTGAGATGAGCAGAGACAGCACAGCAGTATTTAGTATTTAAAAATCAAAATTTTGTTTCTCCTTTCCATATGCCAAAGTCAGCAGAAATTGAGTAATGTCTGTCAGGACACAGAGGAGCCAACGGAGGTCATAAATCCCTCTAGTGCTGGGGTCCGGAAGGAGGAACTGAGGATTTCAGGGAGTCAGTTGGCTCAAGGGGGTTCTAAAGTGTTGAGGAGTACTTTAGAGATTCAAGAGTGCAGCCTCAGAGGAGCAGGACTGTATCTGCTCTGAGATCCAGAGGGGTAGTAATTGTGAGCCAAGAACTGCATCTTACCTCTTCAAGAGAAACTGGGCCTTTCTTAGTCTGAACAGCATAGCAATCCATTTTCGCTCTGCCTGATTTCATGTGCATCTCTGTGCGCCAAGCCCCTCAGTAGTAGTAATTAAGATTCAAAGCTAAGCCCTGGGTAAGATTCAGAGCTCTGTTGGTGCTATTGTTTCAGTTTCTCTGGCTGCATGTTCAGTGAGACAACCATACGCCAATGCTCACTGGAAGCTGTGTACTGGCTGTGAATGTAGAACATTTAGGGTGCTTGGTTTGAAATGGAATCATTAACTGAGAGATGAGAAAATGGAGAGTTTATTCACATAGGTCCTGCAGATAGCACAGCTGAAAGCAGTGCCTCCAGTGTGAGGGCTAGTGCTTACCACACACCAGCTGTGCAGAATGGCCTCCTCAGGTTGGGTCCAACCATCTTGCCACTGAAGTCAATTGGGAAACTCAAAGAAAACAGGACTGGACTTAGTGGAGTGGATCATACATAGTGTTCAGCAATGTGAGCAAACTCCTGTGCCTGCAATGAACTGAGCACTGATGCGCAGGGAGGAAACGGGTGTGCTTAGGATGGAGATAGATGGTCAAGGCACTCCTAGCTTAAATGTGTCTTAGCACAGTTCTGTGCATTCGTTATTTTAGAGTTCTGCTCTCACTCGGGAGTGCTACTTCATGTGACCGTACCGCAGAGCTGTCCTTAGCAGAGAGCAAGTTACTGCGGTTGCTGGGAGGGTCTTCCACGTAAAGGCTTCTGTTGTGTCTTGTGAAACAGTATCATAGCCAGCTACTCGACGCAAGAGCGTTTTGCCAGCCCAACCAGCCTGCAGCACCCGCTCCTTTCAGCTTACTTCATTCTGTTGGATCATGACAAAGCTCTGTGCTCAGCAGCCCTCGTGACGAATTAGTTCTTAGTTTAAGCATGTCCTCATACACCTTGGCGAATCAGAGCTTGAGTCCTTAAATTAGGGAAGATCTCTTTGTTAAATGTGATCTTTGCAGATTAACCTAAATCCATTCAACATTTAGATTTCATTGTGAAAATGTATTTTGGCTTGTTATGTATATTGTATTGTTATTTCTCTCCCTGGTAAGGCTCCCTTTTTCTGTGTTTTCACAGGGGTGATTAGCATTCTCAGTAACATAGTTGTGTTAGGCATCTTTGTTAAGTACAAGGAGCTTCGGACAGCAACGAATGCAATTATTATTAACCTGGCTTTTACTGACATTGGTGTTAGTGGCATTGGGTATCCTATGTCTGCTGCTTCAGACCTACATGGGAGCTGGAAATTTGGATACACTGGATGCCAGGTATTTGATATCTTTGATATTAAGTCAGGAACCAAAACAAGTACTAAGCAATTAAAAACAAACCTAAATGTATGAAAAATACCTTCCTGTGATTTGTAATGTTCTTTAGATGAGTCCGAGTTGCAAAGTTTAGATCCACGTCTGGATCTGAACTTCCTTAAAATTCAATGGTATTTGGATCTGGGGTTTTGCTTAGATCTCATTGCTAATTTTCATTATTACTCTTTGGAAGGTTATTGAATCATAAACTTGTATTGATGTTAAATATACAATACAGTATTAAAATAGCTTAACAAAGTCCCGTTACTTATTGTAGAATTCATGGATGCTTCTCACCACTCAATAACCAAGATTTTCAAAGTAACTAGTGATTGTGGGTGCCTCAATCTTTGGTGGTCAAACTGATACACTTTAAGGGGGTCTGACTGACATAGGGCGGGAACTTAGCACTTTTGGAAATTAGGCCTTTTTACGGCATGTGTATCAGGGTACCCAGAAAATAGACGTTTGCAAAAACAATGGTCATTCTTGAAAATCTTAGAGTGTTCAAAGAAATAGCCATCTTATTTTAGAATTTGCAGTTTTTCTCTCTTCATGTAAAATTGTCACTAAAAAACTATGACTTTAGCAGATATGTAATAATCTTTGCTGACTGTGCATGCAGTGACTTAATTTTGATTTTTACCCAGGAAATGTAGCAGTAAAATGAATTATACATACGGAAAATATTTGTAGAGCAAAAATCTTAACAGAACAGCAGAATGGTCTCAGCAAGATCTGAAATCACACAGAAGTTGCCAGATTTGCAGATTTAATTTCAAATTCGAAATTCAACCAATGTTCACTAGTGATCCAGACCCTTATTTGTCTGCATTTAGGCTGACTTATATTTTTGGGATGAATCTGTGCCTTGAGTTGAGTTCCTAGGGTCCTTTGAACTTTAAACTCAACTTGATCTAAACCAAAAAAATCTTGTAAACTGAAATTGTAGAATTGCGTGAATTTCTGGTTGTAACTTTTGCAGTAAAAAAAGTTATTTGTGTTTCCCCAATATGCAACAAAAAGAGTTTAAAAAATAAAAAAATCTTTGCATCCCAGGATCCCAAAATTCATTATTTAACATGACTTAAAGTAAATGGTGGCTTTTGGCAAATTTCTTCAATGGAATTTATGAGAGGTTATGCAAGCACACTTCTCTTAAAATGTTTAGTTTTACTTAACCTACTCCAAATTGTTAATTTGTTAAACAAATTGGTCACTGAAGAATGCACTGAATGCAGCCCATTATAACACTTAGCTTCAGGACACAGGAGAAGACTCAAACCTTTGGAAGCATTTGCAAAAATAAGTGAAATGAATGTTATCTTTTTAAATTTCAGATCTATGCTGCCTTAAATATTTTCTTTGGAATGGCAAGTATCGGGTTGCTTACTGTTGTTGCAATTGATCGTTACCTGACAATCTGCAGGCCTGATATAGGTACTGTACTCTGGGATATAACTCTTGCACAAAAATGATCTTAAGTCATTTATTAGTTGACATGTATGAACCTTCAGGCAAGTTTTTATTTCCTCTTGTGGAAATGTACTTCTGAATTTTGGGCATGGTTCTTTTGGGCAGTAATTAGTCATGTTAGCTATCCCATTGACTTCAGTGGTACTACTTATGCAAGTAAGGATTGCAGAAGTGGGACCTTCAGTAGTCTGTCATTTTTGCCATTTTACAACTTGCATTTTCATGTGCTTTGAAGTGGAAGACTATAGCAAATCTATAGAATCCTGAATTATTTGGTAGGTACTCCCATACATAGCTAACAAAATCATGTATACAGAAGTAAGCCCATAGGCCCTTGTTTGTGGAATGCTTCCTGACAATAATTGAAGCTGGGGTGAGGGATAAGGTGGGCGAGGTAATACCTTTTGTTGGACCAACTTCTGTTGGTGAGAGAGCCAAGCTTTTGAGTCAGTCAGTCAGCTCTTCTTCAGGTCTGAATAATTCAATAATACAAAGAATACTAATTGAAGCTGACATGTACTCTTAATATTATTTTGTTTTCTATACTGTATTTTTCTCAATCTTTATTACAGGTTTAAGCATTATAACAGTTAATTCCTTCACTTCCTCTCCCCTCCAACTCTCTCTCACCCTCTCATTGCTAAACTTTGCGTGGGGGAAGGTGTGATTGTGCTGAGATGTATTCTAGCTCTGCTTCAGGTGGTCGTAAGGGTCACTAATAATTACAATGGTAATTGTCTTGCTTGGACATATTTTTGGTTCAAATAAAACCTTGGAGAAAAGCAAAAGAACAGAGTGGCTTGACGGAAAAATATTTGCTTGGCCACAGGAAGAAGAATGACTGCCCGTAACTATGCTTCCCTGATCCTAGCTGCTTGGATAAATGCTGTCTTTTGGGCCTTGATGCCTATTGTAGGTTGGGCTAGTTATGCCCCAGATCCAACAGGAGCCACCTGCACAATAAACTGGCGGAAAAATGATGCGTAAGATTCTGAAAACTTTGTTTTACTTTTCAGATGTAGATTCTCACTTATTTTTATTCATCGTTGTGATAAATGTTTTTTCCTCAGACTATGCAGTCCAATTTCTAGAAGACAATAGGAGTTCACAAGTAGAAACTGACGTAGTCTATAATAAATAAAAAAAAGATAGTAAGAATCCTGCACATTGGAAAGTATTAGGCACTGACTCTACTAAAACTTAACAAGTTGAAGAAATTGTTCTTACCTTTTGAAAATGTTTTTTCTTATTTAACTATTAACAACAAAACCTGAGGGAACAACGCGTTTTCAGTCACTTTTTATGGCTGTACAGTTGTAATTTCTTGTATTTATTTTTTGACTTACAGGTCCTTTGTTTCTTATACTATGACCGTAATTGCTGTTAATTTTGTCATGCCCTTAACAGTCATGTTTTACTGTTACAACAATGTTTCCCGAACAATGAAACAGTACACTACCAGTAACTGCCTGGAGAGCATCAACATAGATTGGTCTGATCAAGTAGATGTAACAAAGGTGATGTAGGGAGTCTTAATTCTTCAATAAATATGTTTGATTTTGATATTTGTATCCATGTATAAATAATTTGGTCTGTCAAACATTTTTTCTTGTTTTACAGATGTCTATTGTGATGATTTTGATGTTTTTGGTGGCTTGGTCTCCATATTCCATTGTATGCTTATGGTCTTCCTTTGGAGACCCAAAGAAAATTTCCCCTGCAATGGCCATCATAGCACCTCTATTTGCAAAATCTTCCACATTCTATAACCCCTGTATTTATGTCATTGCAAACAAAAAGTAAGTGTCCCATTTTAAAATTAATAGCCTTCATCTGCTTTATGGTTACTGGACATCATCGCTGTGGAGAAAGGCATTCTGTAAGATAAAAGACAAAATATTTAACAAAGAGATCGAAAGATTAAACCAGTGCTGAGTTATCTGTGATGGGGTGGATGATTTTGGGGACAGATTTTAATAAAGGTAGGGAGTAGTATCTGCTCTACTGTATGTTTGAAGGTGTCTGATGACATTTCAATGATGTTTTTATTAGAATACAACTGAAGACATTTTGTGAAACAATTTCAGGTAATGTCCTGTGCTAAAATGGGATCAGGTGAAATGTGAATCCGGGACTGTCTGCTTTTAATTAAACTGGCTAAAATGTACGGCTGCTTAGGCCCAGGTCCTCAAAGGTATTTGGCCTTCAATCTTCCATTGAAATCAATGGAACGTAGGAACCTAAATACTTTTGAGGATCTGGGCCTTAGTGATTTGTAGCTCCCATGAATATCATTGCTTGGCATGAGATGTGTCATAGCAAAGTGGTCTGAGATGTTTAAGAGCATACCTACAAGTCTCATCTGGCTCCTCTTCCGTCAAAATAAAATTACCATATTTTGAGCATCGGTATCATATTGAATTGAGAGAATAATTTGGGGACATTTCACTGGTCTCACCAAAACAGCCAATATCAAAAGAGTTTTGCCTGTGGTTGGGAAGTATACAGAGGTTGGGGACACTGGAATCCTTCCATTTCTATCCCCCAACCTGCAAGCATGGCCTGGGATGTCCACGTGGATGAGCTGAACTGTTTCTGCCGAGTAGATGGCCCTGTGGGTTTAGATCTGCCCTGTGCCTCGACTCTCATGTGCTACACACTCCGTATGCTTCCATTTACCCACTCACATCCCTACTTTTTATCACACTGCTCTGGCAGCTGGGCCCTACTTGTGCTGGCCTGACTCATGGTTCTGCTATGGGTGCTCTCCCTGGGGGCTTGACTTGAGTTTAATCACTTCCAAGAGCTTGCACCAATGCCTCCCTGCTGCGGAGGGGAGGATAAAATGAGATACTTTGGTGTCCCATTTTAAGGATCCAAATTTCTGAGGCAGACCACTTGAAAACTGGAACTGTTCTGGAAAAAAAAAAAGGATTGTAAGGCCACTCTAACAAAATTCAGTGGGTCTGAGTCTCCATTCACACTAGTTTCACACTGATGCAATTCTACTGACCTCAGCAGAGTTCCTCTTGACTTACTCTGGTAGAGGAAGAGATTAGAGACTAAATGAATTCTAAAAGTTTTATTAAAATAAAAAACCTTCTTGTTTTAGCACATTTGAGTAATTTGATCTTAATTTACCTCCGTTTTTGCTTCTTTATCTTTGCAACTAACTATCTGAATTTTTTCCTCCTTCCTTGAATTACAGGTTCCGGAGGGCAATTCTGGCAATGGTTCGATGTCAAACTCGGCAGGAGATAACTATTAATAACGCCTTACCAATGAGTGTCTCTCAAAGCACACTAACATAATGAGGCTGCTAGAAAGGACTGCCACTTTATTTACTCCACAGTATACATTTTGTACACTAAATGGAAATAAGTCGTCAAACCTGGGCCACAATTAAATTTACAATTAAACTCTGTAATAACGATCCACTCCACCTGCCAATTGTTTTTCTCTTTCTCTGAATAATATTTAATACAGTTGTTTGTTTTTGAAAGTCAAGATTTTAGTACTGAAGACTGGGCCAGTTGGCCTACTAGTCTATCTCGCTCAAAAGAGGATAGTGAAAGCTCAGTGTATTTTGTAACTCTCATATGGTGCAATAAAGTGGTGTGGGACAGAGGGACAATAAAGCAGCATTTGCTTAATTCTTCTACAGTAAAAGAAATAAATGTTGTATATGCAGATTTCTCTGGTATGTGTATTTTCCCCCTTTGAACTCTAAATCAGTTTCCAAAATTTCAGGCACAGTCGTATCCTGCATTCCCTCCTATGTCTTAAATGCACACATTGATCTGATCTGAAAAGGTTTCTTCTGTGAGTACTGTAGTATACAGGAGTGTTTAACTAAGCACCAGGGAATCCAGTGTTGCCATCTCTCTTTATTATCAGTTTTGTGATATTTGGTGTTTTTCTGCCTCCTGAAGTCAAGTGATTATTGGAGAATCTCACCTTTTGTTTTTTAAAATAGTAAGATTCTAACCCTTGTGACTGCAGAGAAAATCTTGAAAATGTGACCTAAGCACATGTTAAAGGTTCAAACTAGAAGGAAAGTAAAAAGAACCCCAAATTTATTATTTAAGAAAATCTCATGATTTTTAAGATAATCTCATGGTTTTGAAGGCCTGACTCATGGTTTTTGAATGCCTTGTGTTGGCCGTACTGGGAATCAGTTTATTCAGGGCTGAAGGGATGAGTATCTTTTCAAAGATTCAGTTGTAGGTGGTGGTTAACTTGATGTTTCTGAGGTTTGGAGAATAAATATCTTATCTACTGGTAATATAAAATATGAACAACACTCAGGCAGATCTCAATTAAAACTGCTTCATCTACGAGTGCAACTTAACTTCTTGAGTTTACTTCCTGTTACCAATTCCTGTGCCTGTCTTAAAGTGGCACAGACCACTTTGGAATGCTGGATGTTGAACTCTTACTTGCATTGAAAACAATAAAATAGAGAAAATGTAGTTTTGTTTTGAGATCCCCATATCTGTTCTAAAAAGCAAACATTCCAATATTTCAAGGAAGAATGAAGAACGCATATTGTAAAACACAATCCAATGGATTTCACTTCAGAAGGTATTTTTGGTGCTATCAATTAATAATCAGTACATGGCACCAACAATTAGTTTATTTCTATGACTGTTTTATTAACATTTAAGTTTTATATGAAGTCATCTATATTCTTTTCAGTAGGCAACTGTTATACATATTTAGGCTTTTTGGTAAAGTCTGAAAAAATTGTTTAAAAAAAGTTGCAAAACCTACCTTAGTGTGCTATTAATTTTGAAAGTTTTTAATATTAAAATACAGGTACATTCTGCACTGTATGGTTATACAGTCTTAGAATATGCCTCTTCTGAACTTATTATTTAGTTCTGTCTATGATATGTTACACTTTTGCAGTACACTTCCTTCCAGAATCTGAGTGCTTTACAAATATTAGCTAACTAAGCTGCATAACACCCCTGTGAAATAAAAGGATATATCAAAATATATCTAGTAAATCCATGTTCAATATAGTTAAGTATAAAGATAGTCTTGATACATGATAGATATAATTTTAACAGAATATATTTCTTTGACATAATAAAAAATAAGCTGGTTCAACTCATCCCTTTCAGGATACATTTGAAGGTTAAGTAGCTATAGATCTCAGCTAATCCATTGTAATCTGCTCTTGCTAAATGAATGTCTACATTCACATTCATAGCACACAGCACATGAGTGTCTGGGAATAAAAGTTTTTAGATTTTGTTCATATCAATTTTGTGAGGAGGAAGTCATGTATCTGCTTGTTTATTTATGCATCATGATTAGCTTTTTTGAAGAAGTAAACAGTTTTTGTCCTTCACAATGCACTTGCATTTACCATGGCAGAAGTGATGGCACTGGAACAAGGTATGTACGCTTTTCTTTATTGCCGTTACACAACATAATTATAGGAAAATAGGTTGATGGAAATTTAGAATAGCATTCTCTGACACAATTGATCAGTGTGGATTGTGTAGTTTTAGTTTGTTAGTTCATGTGCTTTTTAGAAGTATAAAGGGGAAAGTTTATTCCATTTTTTATGCTACTTTTACACGGTAAACAATGTGCATGGATGTTAATGGGTAGCAATGATATATTTTCTTATTGGTTTTTACTTAACAGTTGGACCCATTTTAAATCTCCAATTTTTGCAGAAAGAGACTTTTCTCTGCACACTAACTTACTAGATGTCTATATTTCCTTGAAAATTCAATTTCTCAAACCAGTTATCCATGGTATAGTAATCCTGGTTTTAGATAAATGCAAAAATACAATTACTCTGTACGAAAATCTTACTGTTTCACAATAGAAAAAGTATGAAGATAAACAAAAAGCTTCACCACTTTGAAAATTTGTACAGCAGATGCACTGGACGTTGTATTGTTGCTCATTTGGTGAATTAAAATTTCAGCTAGTTTTATTCTTGTACTATATCTAGTGAAAATAAAGGAAAATAAATGTTCAATCAGCATCTATAGGGAGAGAAAGGAGAGACATTAACTTCTTTGGTCAAAATTCTTAAACCTCCATGCTTAGACACGTAAATCCATATGTAGGCACTTAAAATATGTATTTCAGGCCCACTTTTCAATGATTTTGAGAAACCCCAGCACCACTGAAGTTAGTGGGAGTAGAAAGTGCTCAGGACCTCTGAAAATTAGGTCACTTCTGTTTAGATGCCTACTTGTGGATTTAGAAGCTTAAATTTAAGCACTCAGTTTGAATATTTTGACTTCTTTTGTAATCTTCAACCTACTTTTAAAAGTGAAGTTCCACAACTATATTTACCCTAATGCCTTAAATATCTGATATCTCCATACTTGCAGAAAAATTAGAAAAGGTGACACACAAAATTACAGACTTTTTATTAAAATGGAGGTCATGAATCTCCTTTTTCAATTATAAAAATACAAATAAAATCCTTCTGTTCTTGAATTACATTGCTGGCCCTAAAATGATTAGGTAAAAGATAGCATTTTAATTGCTCTGTAATTAATGCAGCAGTATCATTAATATTTTATATTCACTTTCTCTTTAGAAAGGAAGTTCACCTCTTAATTGTCCCTATCTTTTAAACATAGAGGACTGCACTTGATCTGGTATTTTGGCAGTAGTGGTGGTGGAAAAGGTATTAACACTTTAATATGTATTTGAGATGCAAGTCTCTGGTAGTGAAATGCAGATCTCTCCTTGTTCTTTGGTGCTAGGTCTGTGCTGTGTAATGACCCTGATATGTTTGAGATCCCTGTGAATGTTCCTGTGGACACAATAAAACTTCGTGTAGAAAAAACCGTTATACGAAGAATCCCCACTGAAGCCTTTTACTACTTGGTGGACCTTAAATACCTGTGGGTGACCTACAACTGTGTGGCTAACATTGATGCCAGCAGCTTTTATAATTTGAAGCAGCTGCATGAATTGCGTCTGGATGGGAATTTGCTGTCGGGTTTCCCTTGGGAATCTCTTGTAGAGATGCCCAATTTACGAACCCTTGATTTACATAACAACAAATTGACCAGCATTCCAGCTGAGGCTGGTAGATATCTGAGAAACCTCACCTACCTGGACGTATCCAGCAACAAATTAACCACCTTGCCATCAGACCTCATGGACATTTGGCCCCCCTTTTCAGAAGCTACACCATCCAAGAACACAGATCCAGCAGCACAGAGAGTCATATTAGGTAAGCTCATGAGGAGATTTGATTCCTTATTAAAACATACCTAAATATTCACTTTAAAATGGAAGCAGCTTAGTGTAGTGGATAGGGCCCTGGACTAGGAGTCAGCAGGGCTGAGTGCTAATCCTGGTTTTGCTGCTCGTGTGTTGTGTGGTCACTTATCCTATCTTTGTCATCTGTAAAGTGGAGATGAGAGTTGTGCCTCTTCATAAAATACTTTGATATCTCCAGATTAAAAAGAGCTAAGCTAATATTGCTGAAAACCTTCCCGCGCTTGTGCATGAGATATAGGATATTCAGTGCTATAAAATCTTGTGGTGTTTATTGTTAAGGATTATAAAGAATACTTGTATTTATAATGAGATTTCCCTTGTCATTTTACTTGATGTAGCATGACACCATCCATTATTGCAAACACAACCATGCTGCTTCTTCCGTGATCTCACAGTGTGTCCCAAACTAAGGAGTGGGTGGGTTTGGTCAATGCTTCAATGGAATGCTCCAAGGAAGTACTGCAGGATGTGGTGTTTGTGGCTTGGAGAGGGGACTTTTCTCTCTCACCCCGTATTAAACCACTGTGCCTGCATGGTGACCGGGGAGAGAGAATTGTTAGGAGAGCTGTGTTCCAGATGATATGCACAATCAAAACCCTGAACTCCCATGGGGCCAACTCCTCTCTCCAAGTGGCTTTCTGTTGGTGTAACTCCACAGACTTCAGTGCAGTTATTCTTGATTCACACTGGTGTAAATGAGAGAAGAATCAGCTCTGTGGTCTCTAAAGATCCTATGGCACTTTTCACATGTAGGCACCCTGTACTTTAGGGGCCTACCTACTTAATTGTCGCGGGGAAGAGCCTGGGGACTACAACTCCCATAATGCCTTGGGGAAAAAGGAGAGACTCTTCCCCTTGCAGGAGTGAGAGAAGGCATGTGGGAGACTCCATTTTGGGGCTGGGGAGGAAGGAGCCCAGGCTGGAAGCTGCTGGCTGGGTCTCGACGCTGCTGCTGCTGTGGCTGCTGGTGAACAAGATCCCAAGCTCGCTATTGCCTCTGACTGCTGCCGGGAGCCTGCTGACATGAGGATTTAGCACAGAGCTGCATTGGACTTGTGAGGTAGGCGTAGCAGAGAGATTGACAGACGGAGAAGAGGCCAAGACACAGTCCCTTCAAGCAGGGCCAGGACTGCCAGTCTCCAGCCTGATGCTTTGGCTGAGCTGGTGCAGTGAACCCACAAAGCAATCTCCATCCACAGATCTTCAAGCGCGCCCACGCAAGAAAGGGGTCAGGGCCTGAACTCTGGGGGAGTGCACACTCCAGAGGGGGGGTAGATAATGGCACTGTGAATGCCTGGTAGGCAAGCTCAATAGTGAATCAGTTTTATTAATTGGTTTGTTCAACTGTCTCTGTGGTTTATGTTTAATTTCAGTCTGTTATGGCATGTTTCTTTATTTTGCTAAGTAAAGGTTGTTAACTCTGAGTTAAGGATATTGAATGTTTAGTTGTATAACTGCAATTGTTAAAGTAGACTAATGTCTTGGATTATTATAATTTTAGACCAGGTCTAGTCCTGGCAGCTCCCAAAGCCAATATCGAGCGTGTGCAGGGGCTAGCCAGGTGGAGGCACCGCCAATTCTAATTCGTTTGAGAGATAAAGGGATTGCAGCAGAGGGGTGGACAGAGGATTCCCAACTACCCCACACCAACACTGGGATACTCGGGATCTCCTCTGTTGTTAAAAACCTTAGGCGCCCTTGCACACCGGTGAGTGTTGCCTGCTCCAAAGTAACCCAGTGAAGAAAGGGGGTTACACACAGTAATAGTACGGGATTTAGAATTGGTGCTTTGGCCAAACTCTATTTGCATAATTATATCCTGCCTGGTGGTAGAGGTTTCGTAACTTGCTCATAGTCTAGGCCATATCTTAGAGAGAGGGTGCTCTGGACCACCCACCCATCCTATTTGCAATCTCATAGACCACCTCATGCTTCCCCTCCCATTCCTGATCTCGTGCCCTGCCTGCTGGCCCCAATTAGCAATTGCATAATATCACCACGGCAGCTCCAGTTACTGCTTTCTTTCCTGATGCATGGAAAAATATCTTTTAATGCAATGGGAGAGCTTAACACCATGCGAGAATCAGCTCTCCATAGACAACCACCAGTGAATCCATACATCACAGTTTGGGAACCTCTGCCCCATAGTAGTAATTAAATACTGTTGTGTACTGTGTGTTTACCTGCTGTGTTCCATTGTAGAGGACTGATCCTGCAAACATTTATTCAGACAAGTAGTGTTATCATGGATAAGAACTAGTTTATGCCCATCTTGCTAATACTCAGACATGTGAGCAATTTTATGCATGTGAGTGGTCTCAGTGAGTTACTTGTATGCATAAGTATTTGCAGGATTCAGGCCATGGTTTCTAAAGGGCTTTGGGATCATGCCGCATAAAAGGTGCTATAATGATGCAAAATATTGTTATATCAGTGCTAATAAGTTAGTTTGTTTCATGTTTAATCTGAGTATTGAAATACAGTGTAAAGCTGCTTATGCTATGCTGATTGCTGCCTGCAATATATTTTCATTATTTTTACTGCTAACGTTTGAGGACAAATGCTGTGCGGGAAATACTAATGCATGTCTTAAAATGTTAGTAGAACAAACTTAGCTTTTTGTAACTCATGTGGACCGCAGGAATCACTTACCAGTTCTGTAAATATTCTGGCTAAAACTTGGTTTTTTTAATTTTTAAAATATGCTTCTCTTTGGCTGCTCAGAAAAATATTCTGCGTAGGGCTGAATGGGAGAGATTCTCCATCACGCTCTGTGCCTATGGATGCAGTGTGTGTGTTGGAGGCAATGGACTGTATGTAGGAGCAGGTGGCTCACTGATCCTGGGATGGCCAGCCTTGGAGTAAGTAAAAGGGGTGTGGGGGCTGCTCTAATCTACACAACTGGTGATGGCTGGCTGGAGCACAACACACTCTGTCCCTGCCCTTGGCGCACTCCCCCTACGCTGAAGGTTACAGGAGAGAGTAGGGTAGAAGTTGGCTATGGGCTTGTCTGCCTAGCAGCCTGGAGGTGTAATTCCTAGTGCAGGTAGACATATGTGTGCTTGCTCTGTTTGAGCTAGTGTAGCCACCTTGGTATACTCCTGCTTGACCCCCTGGCTGTGCACTTGGGCGGCTAATCTGAACTGCTGCCCGTATTTCTATGGCTACACTGCTGTTTTTATGTGCTAGCTTGAGCAGCACTAGCATGTGTATATCTACCTGGGCTGGGAATTAAACCTCTCAGCTGCTGTGTAAATCTGCTGAGGATTTCCCCTGTACCAGAATCCTTCTCTAGGGAGATCTAGCCAGCTTCCAGTCTCTTTGCACTGCCCTTGCTGTGCAAAGATACTGGAATCTGGCTGTGTGCTCGCAGGCACATTGTAAACTTTCCTCCCCAATCTTTGTCAACATCCTTTAATCCTGACAAGCCTCACAGCCCTAGCACTTATATTCTCTTGAGCACACGTGACTGATTGTGCCACTTTATATGATGATTTTATAATGTGCAAAAATCTCCTCAAGGGAATTAACACAAGACCTTTAGTTCATTTTCATCATTTTCATTTGTCAACCCAGTCTGGCTTTGAACCCATATCTCCAGATATTAAATGGCAGTAGATTCACTGGATTCAAGCACCAACCTGCTTCTAGTTTTTGGATTCTATGTTCTGTGGAGATTGCATGCAGGTGATACAGACTTACATACTGGAGTCAAACACCCTGAAAATAAAATGATGATTACTTTGCAGAATTTGGAGCAATTATAAATTAGGCTGGTGGTGAATGGTTCACTTAATTTCCACTGATTATCAAAGCTATGCACTGTGAGTGTATTACAATGCAATCAGACAATGATTGTTACACAATTAATCATAATGTGAACAAGAAAATATCCTCTTCCTTTGGAGATCTGAAGTGTCACACTGCTTGTGTTTTGGATTGTTCCGTGACAAGTGCACACTTCCTACTAAACCTTCTTTTTCTTCTTCTTTATTGATTCTATTAACGTAGTGCCCAGGAACCCTAGTCATGTTTCTCACACATGTGCGCATACACACTCTTTCACACTCATTGCAGGAGTCTCACCCCCAGGTCTGTGCTAGAGGGGGGTGAGGTTTTAGGACCTTGTGATGAAATCCGAGAGAATTCCACCCTCCACTGTATTTTTGTTGCTTAAAAATGTACAAAGTTGAGTAGGATTATTTATGAGCCTGGCCATCTTCACTTCTCCAAGCAGAGGGGATTCTGGGTAGAAACCATGGAAAAGGGAGACTGGTGGCTCTGTGGAATTGCCCTCCGATACCCCATGGAAACTCTGCTAGGGCTCATTGAGGCTTTCGGGGCTGGGAGAGGAGCCAAAGAGCAGTAGTTCCGTGTGGCACTCTCACTCACCAACTCTGCGAAGGGGATCTGCTTGGATTCCACATCTTAATTAATTCTGCTTTGATCAGTGATAACTAAGGCTGCAGTTCTGCCCCGTTCAGAGAGGCTGGCCTGCTACAATTGTAACATTTCTCCTGCAGGAAGGTTACCATGGGTAGAGGAGAGGTCAGAGGAGCTGACCCTCCATTCGAGTAAAGCTTCACTTCTTCACAGATCTGCAGTTCTCTGCATCTTCTGCCTTCTCTGTGGTCTGAAATAATTCTGCAGAGTGAACCTGCAGAGTCCTGGGTGCTTTGTCCCCTTCCTGTAGGAGCACCCAGTTGGTGCCCTATCTCTAGCTGGCTTGTTAGCTGAAAGCATAGGGTCATTGGAAGCTGAAACTCAGAGCTTCCTAGCAGCAATTACAGCACAGTCAACTTGTTGACATCTGGCCAGTAAAATGAAAGTCAGGGTTCTACTCAATGTGAGCAGTGGTTGGCGGAAAATTCCTTAGTTTCAGGAAAACAAGATTATTCTCTGGTATGTTTAAACAAAACAAACAAGCCCCAAAAAAGATTTTTACCAACATTTAGAAGACAACGCTAGCTGTGGTGTCATAAGTGAACCCGAGGAGGGAAGAGTGCAAGAGAAGGTTCCCTTTCCAAACCTTCAGGCGATCTGTCTGACTGTGCCAGTGGAAAACCAGGAGCTGCTTTTGTCTATCTGACAAGAACCTGGCCTTTCACTAGTTTTGTTAGTAATTCCAAACCTTTTTCTTGTTTGACCCATTTTCCTTGTGTTTCTTCAGTCATTTTGGGCACGAAGGGCTCAATCCTGCTCACACTGAAGTCTACCGTGGCGGGACTGGACTGAAAGAGCACACTCTGGTTTGAAATCTGAGGCAAGCACAATGGTAATATAATTCCCCACATGTTCTCCCTTCTAGAGAGCCATGGAGAGGATGAGGGAATATACAGCGTATGACAGAGCTGCAGTTTGCTCTGGGTGCCAACCTCCTTCTCACGTGCCAAGGACCCTGAATGCAGCAGAACTACCAGGCTTCTGCTGAGTGAGCTGGCCAGGCGGTTGAGATAGCAGCTCTTCCTGAGGCCTGCTCTGTAGTGATTATTTCCATGGCACTGTGTGTGGCAGTGGGGGGAAAGGGAAGCACAGGGAGCCAGCGGGAAAAGGGACCAGTCAATCAATTACTATTTGAAGCCACTGACCAAAACCCCCATGGAGGCGGAGAGCAGGGGCTGCACATGGTATTGCAGTTACAGGAAAGCTGTGGGTATGCCAGCTGGGGTGGATGGAATATCACTTGTAATGTACATCTGGGTTTTGTTTGGAACCTTGAATATTTTATTCATTGCCACTTTACAATCCCGTAAAAAGGGAATAATGTGCATTTAGTTACAAGCTGGGGCTGGTTACTGATTTATAAAGAAAATTCCCCACATGACTGCCTCTAAGTTAAAGTCCATATTGACACAGAGTCAGTTCTGGTGTGGGGGGGAACTCTCTTTACCAAGAAGGAGGAACTGCATAAATGATACACATTGGAGTATATAATTCACAACTGTAAATATGGGCTGTTATTAGATTGAGGTGGGGATTAATAATCAAATGAGTTACTGAGGGAATAAATTATCTGAGTTGGTTGTTATCACTGCAGCATCCACGCTTGTCTCTAAATGAATCAGATAAGGACACTTGTGGGACGTGGCCATTTTCTATCCATTTGCACAGAAACTCCATTATGGTTCATTAGGAAGGAAGCTTCGTTTATTGCTTATTTACAGAGTTGTCTACCTGTATCATATCAGATCCATGTATGGCAAATCAGTGCTTATTGTGCAACAATTTTAAGTGTTGGTTTCATATTAGAAGAAAACCCTGGCTCATAACTGGCTTGTAATACGCATGATGTGAGTGAGGAGGTCAAAGTTGGAGTTGTGGAACTGAAACAATGTTAATGAATCAGTGGTAAATAACACTGGAGAACAAATTTTTTCAAAAGTGTTGCTTCCTCAGAAATGTTATTAGATTATGCTAGAATGCTTGAAGCTGAACACAAATATAATTTCAGACTACTTGCATCATGTAGGAATTTGGAGAAACAAGAAATTGACTTTTATTGAATGTAATGCGTTTAATCGCATAAAGGTGCTGACGCTTTGCAATAGTTCAACTGAGCTAAAAATGTTTTGTTGATGATTTTCATTTGTACTCAGTGTCTGAGGCTTCTTGTTTAAGTGTCCAACAATAATCGGCCAGCATGGATGGATTCCACTTTTCCTGATACCATTTTTTCATGATCGCAATGTCCTGGTGAAACCTTTCACCATGCTCGTCACTGACTGCACCAAGATTTGCAGGGAAGTCTAAATGCGAATGCAGAAAATGAATCTTTAGTGGCATGTTTCACTTCATGATTTTGTATGCTTGAAGCATGTTGTCAACCAGCTGCACGTAGTTTGGTGCTCTGTAGTTGCCAAGAAACATATCACGGCTGTTGCGACATTGGCGAGACATTTTACTATCACGAATCCTCCTGACAATACAATTGCTTTATTATTGTGAGTACATACAATATGTTCTGCACATAGAGCATGCGCATCAACATGAATGCAAACTGATATAAACGCAATGCATAGAACGGTGTGTGCAAAATGCTTTTATAGCCTTTCTAAAACCTGTCCTGCCAGCATCCACCCTCTCTAAGCCTTAGCATTCCCACTGCATGTTGTGTGGCCTGCACTAGGTGCAGTGTCACTGCATGCCCAGGCATGCTTGGACACAAGATAGAAAACTTTTCAGCTTACATTGTGGGCAACATTTTAATAGACTTAAATTATGAATTGAAATAACAAATATAGATGATTTCAAAATGGTATGTGATAGGGAAATTTCATGGTGATTTTCGTAATCAGCAGCCCAAAATCTGTAGGATACACCCAAAAGTATTCAGGAAGCAAAATTTTGTTATCCAGTATAATTGCATTTTGTCTGGCAGCTGTGACAACTATTATTTTTCTCAGAACCAATTAGATAATTTATGCAAATCTTTGCCTCCTTTATTGAAGACTTTAAGAAAAGATGATAGTTCAGTATTCTATAGAACATAACAGAGAATCTCTTCCAGCATTTCTGCTTATGTACTTGCTATAGGTAGGTTAAGAAATTCTATTATTCTCTATTAAACCATATATATGTTTGGAGTAATTTTTAAAGAACTTTATCAGCTTGAAGCCTATTAAATGCCATTGGACTTTCCTTAAGGTATCATTAGAGGTGATTGGTTACAGATTTTATATCTGGAAGATGAACATTTTTTCTTTTTGAATGTTGGTCAGAAAAAGCGTGTTACACTTTAGAATGCCATTGACATGGTAGAGAGATTTATGATGAAGACCTTCAGAAGGTATGTGGTGATTGACTTCATGTTTTAGTTCACAGCATGAATTATTATCCAAGACCATTATTGCTTTGACTTGGTCAATATTTATTTCTCACATCAATAAATCTTAATATTTTCACAGTCGAAATCAAGATTTGTTTATTATATACTTCATGAAGGATACATGCTTAGCGTTCCATTGGAAGTGTAAGCATTTGGGGCATGCCTTAACCTTCATGTCTTCTACACATGGAAAATGAATTTCCTCAGATTCTTCCTTATCTCTTCTATTTCCAAGGCTCCTCAGTTTTCTGTCTCTTTCCTGTGTGGCTCACCCAGTGCTTTACTTCCTTTGTGTCTTACTCCTCCTTCTCACTATCCTTCACAAAATCTTATCACCCATCCTCACAATGCTGTGTAGCAAGAACTATTAACTTTCAGAGTGCTTTCTGCAGTCCGGAGGCCAGAACTACATTTCCATTCTCTTCAGTATCTAATGGAGGTGGAGCCAAATTTACCACCTCTTTATTTTGTGGGTTTATGTAAACTATGGACTTAGAGTAAAAATGTGAGCATAATCCTTACAGGATGGATATTTGGGAACTGCAAAGTTATCAGCAGGACACTGCAGACGTATGGTAGGAATGAGCAAACCAGTCCGTAGAGTTCTGATAAAGTTAATCCCAGGGATTTGTGGTTAATGAATATTTTTACAAATTATAGAAACTTTTGAAGGCCTCCTGTTCTTCTGTATTGTTCAACCTTAGTGCTAGACTGATTTTTGTCCTTTTGCAGTTGGTCGAGAGCCATAAACAATTATTTTTTTCTGGATATTTTAATTTCCCCCCCCCTTTCATTTGTGCTATCATATTTTAGCTGATGTGTTTTAGCCTCATTTTCTTCTCTGGGAGACTTTGATTCCCTTCCCAATCCTCCAAACCAATTTGTGCCTCCTGAAACTGAGCTCCATGCCATGGGAGCAAAGAAGAGAACCTTGGGCTGACCCTGCAGCCTTGTACATATGAGTTGCAATGGGAGGATGAGGGAAGGCGGTCACCTTTCAAAGAGCCACCTGTCTCTACCTGCAGATGCAGGAGTATATTAAGTGTTGGGAAAGGGGCAATATGGGTGGCTCTGGGATTCTACAGCTTTCCCCATTCACAAAATCCAACTGATCTGAACACTCAAGGCTAGCCAAATAACCATGTGACCATATTATCTTGTTTTTCGCTTCCTTGTCTCTTCTGTTGTTTGTTTCTCACTTATTTCTCAGTCTATTTTGATTTGAAACTCTTTGGGTCAGGGACTGTCTCATGATGTGTCTTTGTACAGTGCCCCAGGCAGTGGAGTCTTGATCTGGATCAAATCCTTTGGGCATTACTGCACTATGACTGAGAAATGGTTAGACATAGCTTCCTATAGGAAAACTTGCAGGAGGGGAAAAGTCAGCCAAAGAGGTTTTGTCACAACCTATCCCTGGGGAGAAGGACACTGCCATCTTGTGAAGGGAAACAAGCTGCTAGTCCTACCAATCTTGAGGGTCCATGGGCAAAAGCAAGCTTCTAACTCTGAGGATCCTGGGTTCTCCTGATGCCTGACCTTCACTTCCCCACTGCACAGCATCCTCTCAGCTGTCTGTTTTTACCCTCTCTGAACAGGAAAGAACAGAACTTGTATAGTGGAGTTAACCTGGATTTTAGCATCATTTACTACTGTGGAAAGCTGCTGGTGGTTAAGGGGTTGTTTCTGGCACAGCTGCTCGGCCTTACAATATCTTAAGTGTCCTTCCACCTCCTTATACTCTTGTTCTCCAGTCCATTGGGAAGAGAATAGGTCATGTTGTAAAATATTGAGCAGGAATAGACATTTCTCTGAATAAGAATAGCCTCTGCATTCTAGACCAGCTACAAAATAAAACTGGGCAGATTTTTAAGGTAGGCATATGTAGTTGTGTATTTGAGTGAGTTGAACTTGTGAGCAAATATCTGTGCATATGCACATGGAGAGCAGGAACTCAACTGGTCTTGTGCCTGTTCAGATGTTGTATCTGAGGGATGTAGAAATATTTTAATTACAAATCTGTTTAAACGTTCTATTTTTAGAACGGTTAAATGCTGGGGCGAAGGAGGGATGGGCTCGGCTGCTCACTGCCAAGTGAGAGATGCCTAGCTGCAGCTCCCCCACCACCATGTTAGCTCTCATGGGGAGCTGAGCCAAGCCTAGCTGTGGCTCGTCCCTGGCTCTGTGCTTCCCTGCTCACAAGAACTGCCCAGCTGCTTTCGCTGGCGGGGAGCCATCCCAACTGCAGCTACCCCCACGCTGGGCTCCGTACCTCTCTCCCCGCTCAACTGCCACTCCCCTCCCCCAGCTTAAACGGTAATCCATTATTTAAAACATTTAAACAGCTGGTTACCATTTAAACAGTTAACCTTTGACATCCCTATGTATCTGACATGTTCATGAGCATCAGTTGTTTCCAGGCATCAGTTAGGCATGTTAAGGTTGGGGTGGTTAATCACAGAATAAGTTTCCCAAGGAGGTTGTGGAATCTCCATCACTGGAGATTTTTAAGAGCAGGTTAGATAAATACCTGTCAGGGATGGTCTAGATATTTAGTCCTGCCATGAGTGCAGGGCACTGGACTTGACCTCTCAAGGTCCCTTCCAGCCCTGTGATTCTATGTTCAAAGGTCAATGTGCAGTTGTACATGCCTGACTTTGAATCCCTTATCTCTGCAAATGTTAATAATTTCCAATGGCCGAGAGTTCAGCGGGTTTTTAGGATTAGCCACCTTCTTGATTAATACACGTCTTTAAATGTTCACCTTATATACCATAAGAATTTTGCAATGACCCTTAGAAGTCAGTGCACCACAAAACAAACCTCAAATAATCCTCACACCGATACCTCAGATCCTCATGTCTCAGATGAGACAAAACATTCCACAAGAAGCATTCCTAACATTGTGTTATTACAGCTCAAATTTTATCCTAACATACATTTTATGTGCATTGAATGTTTTATTTGGGAAGAGAATACCCATTGTGCAACTGAAACTGTGGTACATTCCTCTAGGAGAAACATTATTTCCTCATTAGTCAGTCTGGAATCCTTGCCTTTGTCTGAAGTAGGAACAGACGCTGCAACTGATCCTGCCATTCTCCCGCTCAAAACTGATTTTAAGGGGAGCCTGAGAAAAGGATTGTGGCCTTAGGCCTATGATCAGTAGAAAAAGTGTGCTCCAGAGCTTGCAGCGGTTCCCTGGACACTGAGAAGATGTCTTACAATTAATACTCTGCAATGAGAATGGTGGCACTACCCAGACACACAATCAGAGTGTTGTATGCAGTGTAATTGTAGCTTTGTTGGTGCCAGGATATTAGAAAATCAAGGCTACAGCTACACTGTATTCACCTTGTCTCTAAGCAGGATGTTGTTTTTTTTTACTATATGGCATTGATATGTCATAGAAACTTCATTAACCATGTAAAAAGCATTTGAGCTAAGAAGCTCATTTGCACATGAGATGCCTGACTGTTAAGTGTTTAATCCTGCAACCTTCACTTTCTCCTACTGTGGTTGCTTTCAGTGGAATTATCTATTGGTATTTTTGCATGCCTTTGTCTGTTTTAAAAGATTCACAATAGGTTTAGATATTTCAATCACTTAATCACATTGGCAAATAATTTACCAGTTTAAGGGACTAACCCTACAAATCCCTGTTATCATTATTACTCACACAAGTACGATTCCGCAGGATCAGACCATTCTATTTCAGCTATTTACATTTTTTAAGAGACAAAATTGTCCCAACTCAGCAACATACAAATATTTCAAAAAATGGGAAATGCATATTTAAGAGAATGTGGCTAAGTAACATTGTTACCCTGGACACTTTCTTCTTACCATATGTGCAACGTGCTCAGGTGGCACGTGACCAGGATTTATCACCGAATTTGGTACGCTAGTTGGATCATTAGTGTTCTTGGCTTGGGCTGGGTACTGATGGGGAGGGTGACATGAACACTGATCCATGCCCCCTCGGATACCTTTGCCTTGCACAATTGTACCAACATCCTTAAATGGCATGTACATTTACTCAGTCGTTGGAATCAGGGGCATTAAATTGGGTTAGTTTGCAATTAAAGCTTCTGGGACACTTGTGCTGTGTGCATAAATTAGAAGGAAGTTTAGTTTATGTACTAAGGGAGTATGCTGAATATTGAGAACATTGACCTTTTCATTCCCCTGCTAGTTTTACCCATGTTTCCAACTTAAGTATACAGTTCAAAGGGGTGGCTACAGACAGGATGGGCTAATATTAGAGGAAACCTGTTGAAATTACCTTGTGAGTAAATTGTAAGGAAGTTCTATGTGTCATACAACCTGACAACCTCTGGTGAACTGGGCATTTATATATTATATATATAAAAATCCTCAATGCTATATATAAGCTCCAAGGCATGCACTCTCTATTTCTTTGCAGATTAGCTTTCTAAAATACCATCGTTGAACCGGTTTACTTGGATTTGCCTATTCCTTTTCTTGTGGGTAATAATTAGTAAATAGATTTAAAATCACTCATGTCTGGAAAGAATGAAATTGGATTGTGATGTCATAAACTCATAGTCAAGGAAACTTTTCAGGTCAAGTCTTGGTTTAAAGGGTGGGATTAGTCAGGGTTTACCACTCTCTCAACAAATCACTGTCTTTGTGCTTAAAATAACCTAATCTTGGTCAGGTGGTAAAAGGAAGCATGCACTTCTACATCTACAGATTTTTTTCTAAAAATGCTAAGAGATTAGAAGCAAATGAATTATTAAAAAAGGGAAAATAAAGATGTTGGTAACATGGAATAGCAATCTTTTATTTAATTATTCCTAAAGTTAGTGCATCTTTTCACATCATGAGGTGTGTTCTGTCTCTCCTTATATGGTTTTGTTCATGATTTGTTTGCTAAAATGCTCAGAGTATCCAGTAATTATAGGCTTTCATTGCAAAATAGCAGCTTTTATTTTATATTTGTCTGCCCACTTTGAATGCACCCATCGTCATGGCATTGGGGTTTCTCCTGTGTTACCTACAAAATTAGTTTAGGCTGGGAGTTAGTTCTAGTTATTGTTAATATTCAAAGGAAATGGAGTGTTTCAGGGAGATGTGGACAAAGATCTAATGTCAGATCAGAAACTATTTAAAGACATGACTGAAACGCTGTGGACCAGATCCTCAGCTGGTATTAATAGATGTTGCTCTATTGAAGTCAACAGAGCTATGCTGTCTTACACCAACTGAAGATCTGGACTTATATTACTAAAAATGGCCGTTGTAATTCCCCTGAAACTAAATTCACCAAGAGGAAAAATGTCCCAACACTCATCTTGTTCAGAATCAAAGGGCTAATAGTGTGAAATCAAAAGTGAAGGGGCAGGGTCCTTGTGTGCCATCAAAAATGCTAATATCCTTTAATTCTTTCAACAGTTCCTCTGCCCTCCACCTCCTCTCATCCTCTCCCCTCTTCAATTTTTAAATATTTTGTATTGAAGAGATAGACTTGAATGAGATTTCTGGATCCAAACACCCCTGAACATTTGGCAAGTTCAGATCCAGATCTAAACAGGGCCGGATTTATACCTTACGCACCCCTAGATACAGCACCTTCAGTGCTACCCCTGTTTACAGCTGACTTTCGTATTTTCCACGTGGGGGGCTGGGGTGACCAGCTTGGCCAGATCTGGGCAGGGGCTTGCCCCTGGGTTCTGGCTTCCAGCCTGACAAGGAGTAGGACCTCAGGCAGAGGAGGTGGAGCAATGTGGCACGGTCTGGGTTGAGAGGAGGAGTGGAGAGCGGGGCCAGAGTTCTGTACTCCTGTGGGGCACACAAATTGGCCAGGGCCTCTGGGCCTGGGCCCCACTGGCCCGTGCAGTAATCTGTCACTGTTTAGGCACCCCTAGAATGCTGGCGACACTTGGCACATGCCTATTGTGCCTAACTGGAAATCTGGTCCTGGGTCTTATCTTTGTTGGCTTAACACCATCTCTGTTCTGTGGCAGACATGTTAGTACAAGTCATAAACACTTGTATCATTGCTCTCTCCCCAACAAAAATTCAAGCACTGAAAAAAGTACCTGAAAAGAAAAGAGAAGCTTAAAAAATTCCATATGCAATGAAGGGGTAAAAAGAGAGCAGAAGAGGGCAAAAGACACCTATAGCTATTAGTAGATCTGCTTAGCTGTACATGAAGGGTCTGCCAAGAAGCCAAATGCTGGTGAAATACCTTACTTGGCATCTAATCAAGGCTGCTTCTAAGGAATTAAAAAGTGGTGCAATTTAGTGTAGAACATGTCACAAGATGTACTATTTTCAATGCCAGTGGTTGTGAGGAGAAGATCTAGCTTATCAAATGTTAACAAACAGCTTATCAAATATTAATAAACAGTTTTAACATACCTTCCTGAACCTCCAAAGAAAAGGAGGGTAAAAGGAACAAATTAAATATTTCATGAACTTAAGAGGTACACAATTCTCCCTATTAGCATTTAGAGACGATGTCCCCACTCTAATCATGAAATCCAAATAATGTCTGAAACTAAGGGCATGAATTTTTTTCTGCTTAAGGTTTGCAGGACAATCCCTGGTTTTGTGACTGTCGGATTTCAAAGCTTATTGAATTTTCCAAAATAGTGGACACCTCTGTTGTACTTCTGGATCCTCTTGTGGCTTGTAGTGGACCTGAGAGCCTGGCAGGTATCTTGTTCCAGAAAGCAGAGCTGGAACAATGTCTTAAACCATCAGTGATGACTTCAGCAACAAAAATCACGTCATCTCTGGGAAGCAATGTATTGCTACGCTGTGATGCCACTGGATATCCAACCCCACAACTTACCTGGATCAGGTCAGATAATGTACCGGTGAACTATACAGGTATTTCATAATTTATTTCTAAGAAATACGAGAACCTAGAAACATTGATCATTTGCACTTGGAAATGATATTTGAGACCCTTATTATGAATGGTGGAAAACAAACAAGACCAGATATTCTCACAATATTTCCACCATTTGGAGCTGGAATCTCCTGATAGCTGGTTGTGTTAAATTCATCAATATCTGAACACGAACATGGCAATCAGGCTGTTTCCAATTCTGGACATGATTTAGAATGAAGCCTGGATAGGAGGGCTCAGATTCAGGATCCCAAAATTGGAGGGGGTTGTTTGGGCTACAAATTTTAGTTTTGGCTAGTGTCCAAGTTATAAAAACCAGGATAGCCATAACTGAGCTATTTAAACATAGCAATTTGTATTATAAGCATTGGCTTTGTCATAAACAGTAGTTTGGTGATAAATGACAAAATTTCAATGTCCATACTGAATGGTAAAGAGATGGTGAATATCTGATATTGTTTTTGTATATCAGCCAATTTTAGTAATTGCATCCAGCAGTTCAGAAGTTTTCCTATTATTAAGCAATGGATTCATGAGAATGAAACAGTATGACATCTTACTGTAAGTCCACAATAAAAAAAAATGTTATATTTATTATGAGAAATTCTTTTAACTCAAAACAGTGAGTTAATATCACTCATTTAAAACAAAATAAGCATATCAGTGCAAATCAATTGTTGTAGTACAATTCTGGAGGCTGCCAGTAGATGGCACCATGGTTAGTATCTAAGGATTATCTTTAGGATTTAAGGAAGAGCTGTAGAAGAGGAAAGACAGAAAAGGAAGGGATAAAGGAAGCTGGTTGAGTGTCTGTCTAAAATCTGCAGCTCTTAGAAAAGTCTGGAAATTGAGCTATTTGCCTCCAAACTCAATTGGTTTAATAACTCAAAGTATTTTAATGATTCATATTCATTTTCCCAAATTTGGGTGGAGAGCTTTCGGAATTGGAATGTAATAATTTTTGTTTTTGTTTTTGCTGTTCATGTCACAACTATTGTTGTAGCACACAAGTAGTGGAGATGTAGAAATTGGTAAGGTCAAGATATCATGCATTACAATTGTTTTGTTGTTTACAGTGCCAGTCTTTCACCCTAGGAGCTTACAATCATTGAAATAGACTGGGCTAAAAGTAAGATAAACATAATAAAAATAGATATCAATCTATTAATTATTGCTGGGAGGGGGGCTCTTAAGGGTTCTAGATTGACAGCTCTGGAAAAGTAAAGTCCACAGGACAGGTTCATCCTGGGTGATGCAGCTACATACTCCAATCCTTACCTAAGGACTACCTTTAGGTGAAACAGTATAATTCAGTTTCCAGTATATGTTTAGACTTTAAACTCCCTAGTGAGGTGGTATATTAAGATCTTGGATTATGGAATAGGTTTAATAATTGTCATATATGATTGTACCAGGGCTCAATTTAGTCCAAAATAGTGTCTCAGACATTGCTAGAACTAGATAATTTAAGGAGGCTTAAAGCCCCATAATGGGTAATTATGCAATAACTAATCCATGGGGTAAGTTTCTTGCCAACCCCAGGCAGTTAGCCTTTTTACCCTTAAGCATGTGGACTGATGGGTAAAAAATTCAAGAACGCTCAAGTGACTTAGGAGCCAAAGTCTCATTTTGAAAGTGACTTAGACACTTAGGGTCCTATGTCTTGTTGAAAGTGAATGGGGTTTAGCTCCTAAAATCCATGGGATTTAGGTTGCCAAGTCACTTACACACTTTTGAAACTTTACCTTATATCACTGTATACATTTTTGTTTTGAATAGTGAAACTGCAATATTTTCATCACGCATATAAATGTCTAATTTTGTTTTTGAACCCTACTCAGGGCAAGTCTATACTTAAAACACTGCATGAGTGCAGCTGCACCAATGCAGCTGTGCTGCTGTAGCGCTTTCATTAAGACTCTCTATGCTGATGAGGGAGAGTCTCCCATCGGCTTAGTTAATCCATCCCCCCGAGAGGCAGTAGCTATATCAACGGGAAAAGCTCTCCCACTGACTGTCTACAGGGGGGCTTTAGGTTGGCATATCTATGTCACGCAGGGGGCTGGATTTTTCACCCTCTGAGTGATGTAGTTACACTGATATATCTGTAGTGTAGACTTGACCTCAACAGTGTTCTCCAATACTATCATGTTGCAGGGAGTTTTACAAGTTGTGTTTAATAAAACAATATGGGCAATTCAAATGGTTCCTTCCAACACTGCAAAAGCATAGAAGAGGTAGTGTGACCGTTTTTTTTCCCCCCTTACCCCAGCTTGCAGCTTGCTGTTACACTATTTTACTAAATGCATTTCATTTTCCTTTAGTAATTCAAGAAACTCCAGGAGAGGGTGTCAGATGGTCCATAATAAGTTTGACAGGGATTTCATACAAGGATGCTGGGGACTACAGATGTAAGGCCAAAAATTTGGCGGGAATGTCAGAAGCTGCCGTCACTGTCACTGTGGTTGGTGTTGTCACTACAACTGTGTCACCACAAAAGTATGGGAAGAAGCTGGGAGCTGAGCAGCAAAATAACACACAAGATGAAGCCAAGCAAGAGTCTGAAAAAACCACCACACTGCCTCCCTTATCATCACTACCCACAACGATGGCTATCACTGAAAGACCCACAAGTGCCAAGGTCACAGACAAAAAACAATCCAAGTCCATCCCTGATGGGAAAAAAAGTTCAAAGGGAGTGACAAATGGAAACAAAAGACAGCCGGAGGAAGCAAGCAAAAAAGATGAGGAGACTTCACTGAGTGCAGCAGCACTGCCTGAACAGAATGTCACCGTAAGGAACCTAAGAGTGATTAGTGAAACTGATGAAAGAGTGACCTTAACTTGGAAAACTGTCAATGCCACAAGCAACTCTGCAGTGACTGTGTTGTACTCAAAGTATGGTGAGAAAGAGATGCTGCCTCTGAGTACAGATCCCAGCAAAAGCAAAGTCACAATAGATGGTTTACAGCCTAGTACACAATATATGGCATGTGTCTGTCCCAAAGGAGTCCCACCTACAAAAGACCAATGCATTATTTTCTCCACTGATGGAATAAATGACGAGAGCGGTGCTCAAGTTTCCATTTTGGTAGTGGCTAGCAGTGCGGTATGTGTGATTGTTCTACCTTTGGTATTTTTCTTACTCTATAAAGTTTTAAAACTTCACAGGAAACCAAAATCTGCTCGGGAAGCTGACCTTGCAAAAGAGAGCTATGTGAAATTTGAAACACTTTCCCTTAAGCCCCGTTCAGTGGGTACAGGAGGAGAGCTCTGGACTCGAAGGGATACTGAGGAGTCAGAAAGACTTCTGCTTTGTTCTAGGTCAAGCATGGATTCTCAGATGACCTTCAAAAGTGAGGGCTCCAGGTCTGAGTACTTCTGTTGAGTGTTATATACAGTGGACAATGTGAAATACACTAAGGGTAAAACTAATTCCAAACTGCAGTCTTCTATCTGAAAGCAGGTCAGTGCCAGTTATGAAATACCACTATCAGATATAGCGTCTGGTACAACTCAGACTATTGTGGTGGAAAGGGGGAAGGGAAAATGACGCCTGTTTTTGTGTTTTGTCTTTTTTACATCCTGTGACTTCTGATATGATGTGATGTGACGTTCCTTGGAGGGTAAATAGAGCACAAAGTTACTCTGCCTGATTTATGTTCTTCTGTTTTCTGTTTTTATTAAACTTACTGGTATTTATCTTGTCATCTTATTTCATGTGAACAACATGTACGTTGTAGCTATCAAATATTCCCCACATTTATTTAAAAAATATGTACTGAAGAAAAGCTATAGGAGTAGAGCTTAAATTCTGTTTTTGCTTGAATCAAAGATAGTCACTTATATTTAATATTTGAAAATACAAATTTTCCACTGACATCAGCTGGTGTTTCTCTTGGACTGGGAGTGATCTTGGTTTAATCAAGGCTCAAGTCAATTACCCAGAGATCACGTGCTTTGTTTCTTGAGATGCAATGTTCAGCTCTTCATCAAGTTACAGATGCTTTTGGAAGGAGCGTCTCCTGACCAGTGAACTTAAGGTAAGGTTTTACTGTGAGTAGCTTTGTAAGGGACAAGCGGTAACAATAATTTGAAACTACTTAATATGGCCCTGTTGCAAAATGGCAGTCTCATTCATTTATGTGGATGCTATACATACTACAATTTAACAAATCTCTTTGACAATTCATTGCCTTTGACATCATATATCATAATGTACATACATGTATGTATTAGACACAGGGGAAGATGCGATCTTGTCCTCAAATAGCTGCAGACAAGATGCAACAGGGGATATAACAAATAGCAGGAGGGAATGAGGTGAGAAGATGAGGGGTAACATTTGGACTGTGTTGGCTAATTATGAACACAGCTCACCATTTCCAAAATCATGTAATATATCTTAAAAATAAACATCTAGAATTATCTACCAGGAGCCTGACCCTGCCTCCATTGAAGCCCATGACAAAGCTGTTGGCTTCCGTTGCCTCAGGTTCCAACTCCATATTTTTTTATTTTTTTTTAAGATTGAAAACTTCCAAAGAAAGGCAACACTTGTAGAAAAAAGTAATTGTTTAGTCAAAAACTGTTTTTTTTTTTTGGTTGAAAAACAATATTTTGATGGAAAATCTTCAGCCAACCCTACGTATCAGTGACATTAGAACATCAATTGCTCTGCTGTTTGCCTTCCTTTTTCCATTTTGATATGTGTAATCAGCAGGTACTTTTGAACAACTTTATTATGGAAGACATTGTTTCTTTCATGTATAATTCAGATTCATTTTAACATGCATACTTTAGACCCTGGGGAAAATGGTTTCTTTTCTTTCTTCAAATCTTCCAGAGGATGTTGGAATTGATTGTGAAGTTTTCTCGTTCAGTATTCTTATTCAGATGGTAGATTAATTGATCCAGTTGCCACACACTTGCGCCCAACTGCCACCCACACAAATCAACACATCTCTCTCAGTGCATCCCCACCGTAGACACAAATAAGTACAACCATCCACACAGCAACAAAACCAGCATACAAAATAACTGAAATATACTGCCCCTCATTGCAGTATGCACCCCTCATTTGCTGCATGCACAAACCAACACGTCTCCCAGTGCAACCACTCATATAGCGTTACAATAAACTGAAACAGACCTAGCCCCTTACTGCAGCACACCTCCTTCATTCAGCACCTTCACAAGTCCACACAACCACCCACACAACAAAACAAACAGCACACACAATAACCACCGACACACACAGCCATACACATTCCTCAGTACAACACAAGCCACACAAACCAACACAAATCTCCCAGCACAAAACAATGCACACACAAATCAACACGAATCTGCCAGCACAACACACACGTTCACCCACCCTCACTCGTAGTTGTCATAAATGTGTTTTCTATTTTTTTAGCTCTGTTTCTTCTCTCCCTTTGGAGGCTAGACCTGTTTTTTTAATATACTAGTTGAAAAGGGATTTTCAAAGATAGGTGGTTATGGATCGGTTCCTAATTAACAGGCCTGATTTTCAAAAGTATTGATCACCCAGCAGCTCCCAATGACCTTCATGGTAGATCTGCACTTTTGATAGTCACACTACTGCTCAGTTAAGTGCCTCAATAAATATGGATTTAGGAGTCTAACTGTAGGAATCCAATTTTAAAATCTTGGCCATTATTCTCAGAGAAACTCTGTATTCCTTAAACTATCATTGCAAACTACTGTATCATTTCTTCTTCCTCTCTTAAATTGAAAATATAGTGGTGGCATTTTTTCAGTAAAAAGGAAACTCCTTACATATATATGGTGAAAATGTGTATGGCTAGCAAAAATTGTAGAAACTGGGCTGTTTGAGAATAATGAATGCAGATCATAAAAAGACATTTTAAATCACTACCTTTTCAAAAACGTTGTCCAAATAGTAAATTAATTTTAAAAATGTTTTAAAAAGTGAAAATAAAACATTTTTTGCATACGTAAATGCTTGCCTGATCTTGGATATTTTTTTAGATTTAGCCTATTTCAGTGAAGATAAGTGTGTTGATCCAGAGCGGGAAGGCCTGGATGGGGATAGGAGACCGGAAAGAATGCAAGGAGGTAGAAGACTGAGAGTCCTAGGGAAGGGGGTATGATGAAATGGTAGGAGACCATGTGGGACGTGTACTTTTTCTAGGGGGCTAAGTTGCATGTGGCAGTGGATCTAATGGGGTAAAAGACTAGCAGGATGTGGAAGGAGAGATGAAGTGGGTACTGGGACACTTCCTGTATATTGCACTGATTGGAGCTCTGTACATTGCTACTGCACTGGGAGGCACAGAATGGGGAGGAGGTGAACATCTTGCAGTGCTGAAGGAACAGGTCCAGGACTATTTAGAAAGATGGGACATATACAAGTTCATGGAGCCAGATGCAATGCACCCGAGGGTGCTGAGGGAGTTAGCTAATGTGATTTCAGAGCCATTGACTATTATCTTTGAAAGCTCGTGGCAACAGGGGGAGGTCCCAGATGACTGGAAAAAGGCAAATATAGTGACCATCTTCAAGAAAGGGAAGAAAGAGGATCCAGAGAACTATAGGCCGGTCAGCCTTACCTCAATCCCTGGAAAAATCATGGAGCAGGTCCACCATTTTAAGACACTTAAAAGGAATCCATTTTAAGACACTTAAAAGAGAAGCAGGTGATCAGGAGCAGTCAACATGGATTCACCAAGGGAAAGTCATGCCTGACCAACCTGATTGCTTTCTATGACGAGATGACTGGTTCTGTGGATGAGGGGAAAGCGGTGGACATGATATACCTTGACTTTAGCAAAGCTTTTGATACGGTCTCCCACAGTATTCTGATCAGCAAGTTAAAAAAGTAGGGGTTGGATGAATGGACTACAAAATGGATAGAGAATTGGCTAGAGCAAAGGGCTCAACGAGTAGTGATCAATGGCTCCATGTCTAGCTGGCAGCTGGTCACAAGTGGAGTGCCCCAGGGGTCGGTCCTGGGGCTGGTTTTGTTCAATATCTTCATTAATGATCTGGAAGAGGGGGTAGATTGCACCCTCAGCAAGTTTGCAGATGACACTAAGCTAGGGGGCGTGGTAGATACCTTGGAACGGAGGGATAGGATACAAAGTGGAGGATTGGGCCAAAAGAAATCTGATGAGGTTGAACAAGGACAAGTGCAGAGTCCTACACTTAGGACCAAAGAATCCCATGCACAGCTACAGACTGGGGACTGACGAGCTAGGCAGCAGTTCTGCAGTAAAGGATCTGGGGGTTACAGTGGATAAGAAGCTGGATATGAGTCAGCAGTGTGCCCTGGTTGCCAAAAAGGCTAATGGCATTAGTAAGAGTATTGCCAGCAGATCGCAGGAAGTGATTATTCCCCTCTATTCGGCATTGGTGAGGCCGCATTTGGAGTATTGTGTCCAGTTTTGCCCTCCCCCCCACAAAAAGGATGTGGACAAGTTGGAGAGAGTCCAGTGGAGGGCAACAAAAATGATTAGGGGGCTGGAGCACAAGTCTTATGAGGCGAGGCTGAAAGAACTAGGCTTGTTTAGTCTGCAGAAGAAAAGAATGAAGGGGGATTTGATAGCAGCCTTTAACTACGTGAAAGGGAGTTCTAGGGAGGATGGAGCTAGGCTGTTCTCAGTGGTGGCAGATGACAGAACATGGAGCAACGGTCTCAAGTTGCAGTGGGGGAGGTCTAGGTTGGACATTAGGAAGAAGTTTTTCACTAGGAGAGTGGTGGTGAATTGGAATGGGTTACCTAGGGAGGTAGTGGCATCTCCATCTTTAGAGGTTTTTAAGCTGAGGCTGGGATGATTTAGCTGAGGATAGTCCTGCTTTGGGCAGGGGGTTGGACTAGATGACCTCTTAAGGTCCCTTTCAACTCTACGATTCTATGATTCTAAACTAAGTGGGTGGTCTTGAAACGGGAGCATGGGACAAAGGGCACAGAGGGAGGGAGGCTTGATGGTTGTGGGCCTGTATGGAGGATAGAAAAATGCACAGAAGTTAGGGAATGGAAAGCAGTACAAGGTCTTGGGGGGCATAGAGGGGAGAGTATGAAAAAGGAATGGGGCATGGAGGTGGAAGCAGGAGACAGGAAGGCATGGAATGGGCATGGCCAGGGTGTATAAGGCCTGGAGGGAGTGCAGGGCATGATGGGGAGATGTAGAGAGGGACTGAGAGGGGTCTATCTAAACTTTAAATCCTTAAATGTTCTAACATATGGGGTAAAATTTTCTAAAGCACGTAACTAACTTAGAAACCCAAGTCCCATTTTTTCAAAAGTTATGTGGGCACATGGGCTCCTCATTCCTATTGAAAGTCCTAAATGGTTTTAAGAGTAAGGTACCCTTGCTTTGGCAGGCTGGACAAGATTTGATGGAGCATTGCTTATCTCCTTTTGGTACTCAGTAAATTCCAGGAAAATTGACAAGCAACTTTCTCTGCCCCCCCCTTCCTGATTCCAGGTTGCGAGCGCGATTCAGTGAATTCCTTTCTTAAAAATAACTCTACAAGTTCAGAAACAAACAACCCTGCAAATGCTAAAAAATCTTGAAATGAGCAGTTAAGAATTCCAGCCATTCCCTCATTGCCCTGTAGTGCTTCATCATGCACTGTCACCCCACTTATCTTTAACCCTGCACCCTAAAATTTACAGAAATATTTGCAAAAATCAAAACAGCAAAGTAATGGATTATAAAGTCCCATTTCCTATTAAAGGTGTCCACTTCCAATATACCATAAAACTAACATATACAGTAATTTACTGATGACAAAATATTATATATAGTTGTTAACAGAATTGAAAATACAGACTTTCAAATTGTACGTACGTATACGTAAACCTGCAACAGCATATAATCAACACAATTCATAACACCAAATCAGGTCTTGCGTTTCATTTCTATACACAAATATTTTCCTTCTCAACCAGTTTCATCACAGTATGGAAATATTGAACTTAATGTAACCTAGGACTGTATTTCCTGCCAACATCTTCACTACATGTAAAATGAAATATAACATCAATAGTATACATTTTACAACATTGTTCCACTACAGAATAAAACAAGGGGGGAAAATTCAGGTTGGGTGAATGATGCAAGCCAAGTGGGGTGATATAGAAAGATGGAAGATGAATAACTGACTAGGTCCCTTAACTGATCATCTTTAGTCTTTTTGATATCTTGGGCTTATTTTTTTTCTTTGAAGTGTTAGATATTTCATAGTAAAGACTGCAGTTTTGGGTGGATATCAGCTAGACTCCACTGAACTATGCTTTCAGTTTTAACTTTGTCAATGCATGTTTTCTGCTTATGGATATTTTATTATACAATATGCATCCATGCAAATGATTAACATATACTATGTGCAAGTGAAGAAATGTGTAATAAAAATTTTGACAGTTATATGGTCCCACATATAATAATACTGGAACATAATGAACTGTTGTGCACTACAACTTTCTTTTAACAGGGAGCCATTAATAATAGAAAATTCTACATATTTGTCAGAAGAGGAAAACCAATCAAATTTCTTATTTGAGCAGATGAGAGAACCACAGTGACCTTGAACTACATGTTTTACAATCTAGCCAGTTATAGACTTAGATTCATCTTGACCCATATGTCACCTTATTACATTTGTACTGCGGATATATGCTTTGACCTGTGCTGCCCACTTCATATACTAGTGGTGAGTGAGCAGTTAAATGATAATGCCAGCTGGCCTGACTGTGATTTAACATTATTGCTCATTGCTGCTTTAGGGTTATGTATAACAAGAGTTTTGCGGGACTTCTCCAATTGAAGGCTTAGATAGGTCTGCAAAATTCAATAGATTATTTTACATGCTGAGCTAGCCCTTTGGATTTTCTCTGTTAAAAAGAAGCATCTGTGGATGGAAGTGACTAAAGGTCAAATTCTGCTCCTTTCGAAATCAGAGGTAAAACTTTCCTATTGTCTTCAGTTGGACTAGGATGCAAAATGTTGTTATGATTAATAAATACCATTTCCCCCACTATAATGAACATTAAAGCCCACAGGGTTTCTTTCCCAACAATGGCAAAAGTCCATCTTAAATTCCATTTCTAAATAATGAATGACAATGTTGAGAATTCTGCTTCCCATGCCTTCTCTGTATATCATAAATCAAATACTCAGGACAGGAATCTTTTCAGTCATCAACACAATAAAGAGACTTTTGAACAAAAGGATGTCTGTTCGAAGACCCAAATACTATTCAGAAAAGGGATGGAGTTTTTCTCAGTGAGTTTGACTGTGAAGTCACTTCCCATCTTTGTTTCTAGAAAAGAATCCGGAATTACTCCATCTACTGTAGCCAATGTGATTGACATTTTCAGGTACATATTTATCCTTGGTATAATTCTAGGTCTGACAGTACTACAAGTCCTGAAGCTGTGGAGTGTCAGAAGTTTATGAATAAAGCCTATTAGACAAATGGCTAGAATCTGAACCTTGCACAGTGATTGAAATCGAGCACCAAGCTCTCTACAAAAAATGGTGTCACATCATATTATAAAACTGGAGGGAGCTCAGAAAATGGCAGTGAGAATGATCAAGGACCTTGAAAATCTCTCATATGAAGAGAAATGGAAAAGACTGAGATTGTTAACACTTGGTCTAAAGAAGGTAAATTGGGAACTTATAGTCTCCCTGTCTTGTAACACAAAACAAAGGGAGAAGGGTGGCAGATTATCCCACTTCCGCTAATGATGGGTTCTTGAAGTTTCCTCTGAAGCATCCTGGTATTGGCTGTTGTTGGAGACAGGATACTAGACTACATGGATTTGGGTCTGATCCAGTATGGCACTATATACATTTAGCACATGCCCATTTTTAATACCATTTGGCAGTTAAGTGCATTAAGCAAATATTTTGTAATTAAGTTGTAAATATTTTCATTCAATAAGATGTGCACTTGTAGGGTATCATTATAGTCCTCAAACATTAACTTATTTCTCCAAGACTCTGCAAAGTAAAAGTACTAACAAATCCTCAAATCATGTTCTTGTTCCCTCTTATTTCTCATTTAATTATTTTTGAAATGAGGAATAAAACCACATGGGGGTTAAAACTTGTAGCAAATTTGTCCAGTCTTTGAAACAATTACATCTTTGTTGATGAGAATGAAAGTTAAATCCAATACCCATAAGTATTTATTTTCTTATGAAGCCGATTAATTAATGATGCTGAAGTCTAAATTTCTTAACACAGCTAATGCCATGGACTGATCAGATTGGTCTCTGAGTCATATGGCTTGAATTTTAAGTCTTCCACAGCACAGTCCTTTGCATTTAGGATTAAGTGGGAATATGAGCCACACAAGAGGAAAAAGGAGCAATATGAGTGTACTGTAATAAGGCAACTATCCTTTTAAGTTCAGAATACATATGATTTATGCTTCCTTCCTTCAATGTCTGCTGCAAATTTCAGTAATTGATCTGACTTCTAGTAGAAGCCTCTGTTTTTGTTAAAGTAATCTTGCACTATGCTCCTGACCTCAGATTATAACTGGAGGCAACATCATCTAAAGATATTCTTCCAAAGCTTACTTTTATTGACTGAGAAATATCTTTCTCAAGTTTCTCTTTGATGGTTAATTAATACAAATAAAGTGTATCTCCCTCCTATTCCCTAGTTGTGTGATATTTTGTACCTGCCACTGCCAGGAGCCTAAGGGACTGTTATGCCCAGTTTGCTGTAAGCTCTAAGCACTGAGACTTAGGTACCTTACTATTATGAGCATCATTGGTCATACCTGCATTGCATAAGTATCCACAGAGTATTGAATACACTCTTAAAGTTTTGTCCAAGCAAGCCTTAGCTTCATTGTAAAACCCGGTAAGGATTTTATGGAATCAAGTTGCTCAAAATTCCTGCTCATGGATCTGGAACGATGCACCCAGGATGTTACAGGCTGCGCTTACTTTGCATGTGTATTTTATATATGTTTTAAAAAATAAGTGCACAGAACCACATCATTTGCTTCTTCTTAACTCTTTGATAGATGAGCAGACATGGTTTTGGTTGAGTTAGCCAAACACTTCCCCCTCTCCCACCGCAGCTTCCACAAGCCTTTCAGTTTGAGTGGAATTTTGGACCCAGCCAATCTTAACACAGCAATGAAGTACAGATCAAGTCATCAATTCATGCAACAAGAAATCAAGCTGGAGATATTTAAAAACCATTTGCCTTCATTGAGAAAGGAGCATAATTACCATGCAATCATTCTTAGAAAGTTTGATCAGCATTTTGATACTTAAAAGAATGTAATACTCAAATGAACACGCTTTTATGAGAGTGCAGAGGCCCAGCGACTGTGTAGAAGACTTTATAAAGGCACTATATGAACAAGCATAAGAACACATTAAGGATTGCCTAGCAGTTGGAATTTTTAAATGGAATTTCAGAAAAATTAGTTCTGTCAGAGTCCAATCTGGAATAGGCCAGCCAATTGCTAGTCTGATCTAGTAAAAATGCAAGTTGGTAACAAGAGTGCTGTGGAAGTATGGTGTAAGAAGTAACAAGGAAAAAATGCCTATAGAATCCAAAGAAAGAACTACGATAAAAAAACGCTACACACACCATACTTGAATAGGATTGGAATGTTACATTTAAAATTGATTTGGGTGTGACATTGTGATTCGAGGTGGCACTGGTTTGTAAAGAGACTTAGGATGAACTTTAGCCATAGGTTGGAGCAGCTTGGGGTAATGCTCAACTGACTCTGTGCACAGATAAGAGGCTTGGGTTAATTCAAAGTCCACACTAGCTACAAAGGCAAGGAAATATGTGTTTGACCCTTTGGTTATTAATGTGGCCACTGCAAGTAGCCTCCTAGATTGAACTACAATCATTGAGATGGTCCTCATAAAACACAAAGGAGAAGCTGGAACAATGTTTGGTGAAACTACCTGCTTAAAGGAGAACTTGTGTGGATTGTACTTAAAATAAAATAAGGGCCTTACCTTGTGTGTTGAGTACATTTTGGAGGCTCCAATCTGTCATCTTCCCACAATGCCAGTGGGATTGGATATGACAGGAGGAAATAGTGTACTTAAAGCACTGACAGAGTGATGTGTTCCAACGGGCTTTATAGAAATAAAGGACTATACCATACCCTGAGTCCTGAAGGTGATAGAAGCTGTTTGACAAAAATAAATTTAGAAATGTATGCTATAAGAAACCCCACTCTAGTTCAAAGGGCATGTGATTGATAAAGAAAGCTGGGTGCTAGATCCAGAAAAGTTGCGTCTATAGTTGAAATCTGATGATCTAAAACTATACCTGAAATGATTAAATTTATCCTTTGTGAAATTTATGGAGCACATTCCACAAAAGCCCAAGCTCCTTATGAACTACTTCAAGCAGACTCTGTGTGGACTGAGGAGAAAGCACAGGAACATGTTTGGAGGAGCTAAATAATCTATTGACCACATCCCTGGAGACGGCATTTCATGATGTTTCCAAGTCTACAGCCATCTAAATAGATGCCAGCAGTTAGAGAGTTTTTGGTGTTCTGCTCCAGTTTCAGTGTTATGATTAGAAGCCTGTTGCATGTTGTTCCAGACAGCTTTCAGATGCCGAGACCGAGTATGCGCAACTAGAGAGAATGATTGACAAGTCTATGAGCATGAAAGAGATTCACAAAATGTTTGCAAGGTTTTGATAGCTCAAGATCGTGACTGACCACAAGATACTTGTTCTATTAATAAACAATACAGAACTGGATAAGATGCTCCTTAGATGTCTAAGGTTGCTCAGGCATTTTATGAATTTCAAGCTTGTTGCTGAATATGCACCTGGGAGGTCCTTAGGGGTGGCTGACACTTTATTGAGGAGCCCTATTAATCACCTATATTCTCCAGAGGTGTGGGATGATTCAGTGGCACCTATCTGTGTTTCTGTATCTCGTGCTAGCCTCAACATATGAGTTAGAATTGATTAAAATATACACTAATGCTGATACACAACTGTAAACTATCCGTGGTTTTAAGAGATAGTTGGCCCAGTTACTTAACAGGCATCCATATGCGGCCTATGATTTTTATGTAGTGAAAGGGGATCTCTTTGAAGAAGAAATTCTTGTGATCTATGGAAATCACATTGTAGTCCTACATTCCATGCAGAACAACATTATTAAAGGTACCAGGGCCTTACAAAAAGTGGTGAGTGAGCCTCAGTGCCTGTGCTATATCTCAGCATAGGGCAGGACCTAAACTACAAGGTGGAATCCTGCAAGTTTTGCCGAATGACCAGCTCAAAGAACAATGACAACTCAAAGAACCTCTTATAGCCACTGCTTTGCCTGGTAAACTTTGGAAAAGGATAGCACCAAGCCTGTGGGAAGACGGAGACATGCTTTTCTGGCATTGGCATTGGCTTTTTCTAGATTTGTAGAAATTACACCTCTTAGTAGAGCCACAACTCAACATGTCATGGAAAAATTTATAAAAGGTATCTTCTCTCATTTTGACATTCTGGAAGAAATAATCACTGACTATGAGGCACTATTTGCTGGCTCTGAATTCCACACTTTTGGGATGCAGTATGCTTTCATCCATATTACCTCCAGCCCTCACCACCTATATGGGAACAATTCAGTTTTCTAAGAGAATTCTTCAACAAAACAACTCCACATTATCTTGATTGAGCAACTCCCCTATCAGTCACCGGAGCAGCCCAGGTCGTTTGTTTATGGGTTGAAAGTTCAGACCTATTCTGACAACTTCAGAGTGGCCTTGCATTAAGAATGTGAGGCTAATAGGCCAGTGTAGAAACTCCACCTTCTTTAAATGTCTGAGTATACCCCAAGGCCTAAACCAGGGGATCCAATCCTGATCCTAAACTGATTAAGAAAAACATGGACAACACCTGCTGTTGTTACTAGATATAAGTGCATGCTGAGAGCCTACCAACCACTCAGCAGTGCTGCAGAAACAGCTCTCCCCACAATACTTCATATTGCTTTCAGTTTTTGTATTCTTCCATGTTTAATGGAATTTACCCTCTCCTTCATTTATGGCAAAGGTGCTGGTAACTGTGAGACTCTACTTGATCAAAAATAGTTTGTCAATTTAAGATAATATTTTCACCAGCTCATGTTTCTGAAGATTAATCTGCATGTTGAATAACACTTGATTTTATTGGTAGCAGGGACTAGCTGTAGTCATTGAACTTTCCTGTACAAATGAGAGAGAGATGAAGAAATGGCTGCAGGTTAATTCCCAATCCCTGACAGTCCACAGTGGACTCAGGTATAAAATACTGAAAAGGCCAAATCCTAAAATCTTAAATTGGTTTTATTCAATCTTTACTCAGGTAAAGCTTGTATTGGCTTCAATAGGAGTTTTGACTCTAAAATGGAATAAGGATTTCAGATTTAGGTCAAATATATTTGAAATGATTAAATTAATAAAAACAATTAATATATAAAAAAAACTTGGAGAACATTAGACTGAAATATCCAAGGAGCTGTTGCCATCCTGACAGATTCACAATACCATTGAAAAAACAGTTAATTCAGTGGAGCTGTGCGGATTTGCACTAACTGAGAATCTGTCCCTTCACTGTAGATCGACTCAGTTCTGTGCTCATTGAAATCCACGGGAGATTTGCCATTGACTTCAATGGGAGCAGGATCAGTTCCTATATACTATATAGGTAAAGGGGAAGAGCTGTCACTCCGGGTCCTTAATCCTGGAACATGAAGAAGAGCGCGTGCCTCAGCAACATGATGAGAGCCCCCATGCCCAAGGTCCACGTGTTCGTAGCATTGAGAGATTGTGAACACAGAATTCACACAGGAATCCGTTTGTGACTTTCATGCCAACATGCTTAAGGTAGGTCCTCAGTTGTCTGTCTATGGATATGCAGATATTATTAGAATTTTACTATTTGATCCAGGTATGTTAGGTATTTCTTTTTCTTTTTTTTTTTTTTTAACAACATGTTCTGCATTGCCTGGGAGCCAGGCTCCAAATAAGGCAGGCAAACTCCATACACACAAATGGAGAGGTTTCAGTAGCATTGGGAAACACATGCAAACTCTCAGAATAGAATTTCCCTGCCCCTCTCCCCTTACTAGAGTCTTGTTTCATTTTGGAAAAGTAGATGCGCAGGGTTAATTTTCAAAGCATTGCCCAAGAGGTACACCTAACCCTTTTCCACTTTCCTTGCGGACGATTTGGGTGTGTAACTCCATTTTGAAACTGTTCTCCAGCTAGCCTGACTTTAAATACGGTGATACGCTACAGAGCCGCTCCAAATGCTCTTGTTTATAACGGTGATACCATATTATTCGGAACCCTACTGAAAACTGTAGCTACTGTACTCTGGGGCCATTACTGTAAAATATGGCTGTATTTTTAAGAGAGGTGTCTAGAGAAATGACATGAAAGAATAAAGTAGTTATCCATATTTTGTACAGGTCCGTGATCACCGAGAAATGTTTCCAGATTATTTTTGGCTAGCTTGGTACATTTCTAGAGATGTGGTCTGCCAGATTTAACAAAAACACGGGGCTTCTTTGCATGTTGTCTTATCTCGGTGGGTATGGGGACTTTACATGGTAAACCCATTGTGCTCTTTGATTAAATATAAGCTTCCTGTATACAGCTGATGATTTCACAATGCAGTAAAAATATTTACATATTGCATGTGAAAAATTAATGTTTTACCATACTTTACACGGGTATATTCAAGATATCGTTTCTGGTTAAGGATCAGTAAATAATATTTAGTCGTTCTCAGTGACTTGCAGAAATGATATGATAATACAATGCCATACTCATGATACAATTCATCGGTACTTGTTCCCAATGCAAATGCAGCATAATCCTAACTGGATCCGGTTTTTGTTTCCACCTATATTTGTTTTCTCGATTTAGTACAATTTTCATAGTAACAAATTACAAGAAGTGCTTTGCACTTTTGAATTGCACCTTCTGTCTGAGCCCAGTGCACTTTTCAAATGTTAATGAACTGAGACTCAAGCAGCCTTCTGGGGGAGGGGAAATATCGTTAGCTGCCTTGTATAGATAAGGAAACTGAAAGGTTGTGATCTACCCAAGAAGTCTGTGGCAGAGATGTGGCGGAACACAGGCCTGCTTGAGGCTCAGCACACACACAGATGCAGCAGTTGAGAACTGCATGTTGTGGAGTTTGTTTTCCCTTTCATTTCAGTGTATAATGGCTGAGAGGTGCCTGATGCCACATTTGCCCTCCCAGGGCTGCCAGAGGCAGGATTAGACCTTTGTGTAAATTACAGGCTGCTCTAACTCTCACTGGCTGAATACAGCTGCTTTGCCAGCTGGGGATTGCCGGAGTACACCAGAACTCCAACTATGCTTCTTTCTCTCCTTGACTTGCTCCTGACATACCTCCCACGTTGTGGGAAGGAGACCGAGTGGTGCAGATCCAGCTCTCCGTTAGCTGAGAATCCCACCCACCAGGACCAGGAAAGCTTAATTTGCCCAAAGGGGCAATACCATAGGGCAACATCTGTACCCATGTGTCTGATCGCAGTGCATATCCAAACATTTTCTATGCCCCTATTATATGTAGCCATGCAACTGAGTAGACAGTTTGTAGGTACGCTGCTAATTGACTGTTAGTCCTGTACACCAGGAATCACTCCACTGCTGCACTACAATGAAATGATTTCTCAAAGCCCTTTAATGATGAATCCTTTGCACCTTGCTCACCTGAGTAGTCTCCAGTGACGTCAATGGACCCGTGTGTGATAAGCCAAGCAGGATTTGGCCCCTCGGATGTTTAGTTGCATGAAAAGCACTCTAGGAATAGTCAGCGACTGAGCCAAGTGTTGCAATTGGATGGGCGATGGGTCATTGGGGTTGAGTTGGAGAGTGATCCTCCCCCATACTCACCTGTCAGCATCAACTCCTGTCCCACAGGGCCTGGCCTGACTCCCCACTCTGGGCATTGCCACCTGGTGCACAGGTTCGCAGCACCTTTCAGGTGTAGTCCAGGAACAGTGCGTGGCTTTGCATCCTAGTGCATGGGGTCACAATACCACATGACTCTGTGTGCCATGACTAGCGGGGAGCTGGGCCAGGCCCTATAAGACAGGGGTTGCTGTTGCTGAGCGAGTGCGGGTGGGCTTGCTCTCCAGCCCTTTGTGAAAATGTGTATCTTACACCTCCTTTTGTTAGTTGCAGAATACGCTGACAGGTGCCATTCATACACCTGAAGGGGTGGGGGTGGGGGCAAAAAGGGAGAAGCGGTTGACTCCTCTGCCCTCCATTAGCTCTGCCTCTGGGAATAATAATGTTTCTGTCTGCTGCCTACTAAAAACCACTCATGATTACTGCATCACACACATCCTGTCTCGCAGTAGCAACAAAGTAGCATTACTGTGTTTGTTCTCCTCTGAAAACCTTCGCAGTCCGGCTCCAAAACATTGCACCCACTCAAGCCTAAATTTGAGCCTCCATATTCAAAAAAACTCACTTCTTCCAATAGTAAGAGACCTGCCTGCAGATTTAAAATAGGCCGTGAGTTTATCTGATAAACCATCAGCGCCCTTTAAAAATCAAGTAGAAGTTATGCCTGCGCCGATCTTCCCACCCTGCTCTCTTCTTCTTGTCTTTCCCCAAGAGGAGAATTGACAGCTGTGGCCTCAAACAGGGTGTGTCTTGGATGCCAAGTTCTGGGATATCATTCTCACAGTGGCATTTGGGCCCATGATAGGCTCTTTGGCATTGTCTCTTGGCAGCTGTGAGGCTGCTTGTGAGGTTTGTGTCAGGTCAGACTGCTTTGTGTATGGTTGGGCCCCTTGCCGATGAGATGTCCCTTCCCCTACGAACTGTAATTACTTCCTAATATGGTATAGCAGCTCCACACACAAGACTCTTATGGTCAATAGGGAAATGAGCATATATTTTTCACCTTAGATCTCTGCAGTGCCTTTAATGTTACTTCAGAAGAATAAATTGCCCTGCAGCTAGCTTTGCTTACTTTTTAGTAGAACGGTCTGCCTTAAGTGGATTCTTCAAGAGGTTCTGCAACGCAAATATTAATTCATTAGAAATTGTCTGCGTCCCGAGATCACCTCATTGTTTGCTCAATACACAATTAAAATATATATAAATGAATATTGCCGGCAATTGACAACACATTTTATTAATCCTGCTCTGTGCCACTCCCAGACTACCAACAATCCCTTCTGCTCTAGCTGAATGCCCAAATAAGGAAAATGCTGAATTGAATTAATGCAATTTGCACCATATTCAGAAAGTCATCAATCAAGGCTCTGCTCAACTGTAGAAGGAAGAGTGCTCTAGAGTTTGGCACCCCCCACTAAGAATATCTTGCCATCTCCCTCACAGGAGTTCTACTCTAGGAACTGATAACATCTCAGCTAGTCACAGCCATGACAATGGAGAGACGTGCTGTTTATTTTTTTCTCTGAAAAACTAGCCTACAATGATGTCTGCCTTTACATCTGCTCATTGGTAATTTGCCACAGTATTATGGACAGTATCTGACTTAACTAGGGATAAATTAGGAACCCTACAGGATCCTTTTGTAAATGTGTGAATATACATATTTATATATGTGTCTTGATTCTCCTCTTACACCAGTTACACATAAACACACACATTTTACCTGTGTCAAGCTGGTGTAAGTTAGCTGAGAATCAAGCTAGATGGAGCAATGGGGGCGCACACACACTTCTCAGAGCAAAGAGAACTAATTCGTGAAACTATATTCGAAATGATTCCATTCTAAATTTCTCAGGAAATGTTTGTAAAGAAAACCTTAGAATAGACTCGAGACATTTATTTACTATAGAGGAACATGTCTACTGATGGGGAGGAGGGAGAGAGAGACATTTGAAGAGGTTTGCAATCCATAGACAAAAATTGGCTTTAAATAATTTTAGGTAGTTATGTTAATTACCCGTCTCTCCAGCCAGTACTCCGGGGGAGGGGAGGGGAAGGTGCACACAGATGATAGCAATGCATCTGATGGTTTGCCTACAGAATACATATGTCCTGATGGTCCAAAATTCTAACCACTGCAGCTCCCATTGACTTCCATGGAAGTGTTCAGTGCTCAGCTGCTCTGAAAAGTGGTGCCAGATTTCATCCCGAAGGATTCTTATAGCATGTCTGCGGTCAGATACGCAGATTAGCAGTCACTTTACTATCAATGAAATGCAGCCATCTCTGGGATGGCAATCAGGCAGACAATCAGCATGGGGGAGGATACAATTTTGACCAAGGACAATGAAGTGATTGCTAGGAAGAATGCTCTCAGCCACACAAGCAGCCCTACATTCAGGTGTTTGGATCTCATCCTAAATAGCCTCACATGGTAAATTGCACAGAGCTTTAATGTATGTGGAGTAACTCAGAATAATGAAGGTTTGCTTCAGTTTGAAACATTTGGTTCCAGGCAATGTCAGTATTCCAAAATCTGATGCTTAGCAGTGGAACATCTAACAGAGAACTATGAGCCATCATCTGACAAAGTAACACAATGGGCTCTACCTATGCCATAAATAGGCAGAACATTAACTAAACTGGTTTCTGAGAATATTAATGTGTTGTTCTAGTAAACTGTCTCGCTATTATATTACATGTTTAAAAAATTGTAACTTTTGGAAAATGACACTTTGTTGAATTCCTTGTGATCTGATATCTTCTATTCAGGGTAGTAATTATGCATGATAATTGTTGTCAGGCATGACAAGCATCATAGTGAAAGCCTGCAAGTCAAAATTAACCAAGTGAAAGTGCCTAAAGTTGATTATGCAAGTTATAGTTAATGCTATAGTCGCTTCTAGTATCAGAACTTTTTCATGGCTCTTTTTCCTTAAAAAGTCTTAACAGGAGATCGTATTAGTATAGGAAAAAACTCTACATATAGAAATCAAGTTAGATATTTGGCACATGAATTATTGTGAAATAAATAATGGGGACAGGACATATAATAATACTCAGTATGCATAACACTTTTCATGAATAAAGTCCGTTACAAAAATTAACTAATTAATCCTCACGACATCTCTTGTGATCTAGTTAAGTATTATCCCCCATTTACAGATGAGCAAACTGAGGCAGAGAGTTCTGCCTAAGGTTGCAAAAAGGGTTTGTGTCATAGCCAGGCTTAGAATTCAGAAAGCGCTGTTGTTCAGTCGAGAACATGAGAATCTCTCTCTCTCTGTGCCCCTCCTGCTTTTCCTGTGGTGTATGAAATAGCATGCACATTTATGTTCCATGCATCTGTCCCATGTCAAAGCTGTCTGACACGCATGTTCAGCTTGTTGCTCATGTGACCAATAAGTGTCAGATGGAAGTGTGCACTACGCTGTAGTGTCTTCAGCAGCGTCATGTTATTGGAAGTATTTTCCACAGGGGTGGTAGTTTCAGAAATCCACATCAGCTTTCAGTGGATAGAAGAAGGCATGCTAATAAATATATCACCATTTTCCACGGACATTAGCAGAAAACCTTTATAGCTAAGTGTGCTTGAATCCCTCGGCGACTGTTGCAGAGCTATTCCCCTGGCAAAACCCAGATTGTGAGAATTCAACTTCAATAGGCATTCTGTACCTGGAGCTTCTACAAGACAGAGGCATTGGTGAAGAATCACAAGCCGGCTTCTGGGCTTTTCTGTCCATGATTGTGCCTCCCTTCCCCAACGACAGTCACACTATAATCACTATGCGTTTGGCATCCATGCCTGTGAGGAAGTGAAGGTCCTGATTCCAACATCTCTGCTCCTTGGCGGCAGCATTCCTCTCCTAAGCGCTGAATAATAACACTATTGCTTAGTTCTTCTGTAGTGCTTTCCATCTATATCATAAGGGAGGTTGGTATCCCTATTTTAAAAATGGGGAAACTGAGGCACAGTGAGGCTAAGGCCCAGACTTAAAGGTATTTAGGCATCACTGCGCTCAGCCTTGCAATGCCTACCTGACTTAGGTGCCTAAATCTCATTTTCAATAGGGATTTAGGCACTTAAGGAGCCAAAATCCCATTGATAGTTGATGGGATTTAGGCTCCTATGTGTCCAAATCCCTTTTGAAAATGAAATTTAGGCACTTGAGTCAGTTAGATATTGAAACACTAAGTACACTGATGCCTAAATAGCTTTAAATATCTGGGCCAGAGTGGCTTGCCTAAAGCCACACAGCAGCAGAGGTGGGCATAGAACCTAGGTCTCCCGAGTCCTAGGCCAGTGCACTCCCTGTGTTAGGACAGACATTTTACAGATGGGATGCTGTAGCAAACAACCTCCACTGGAGAAAAATGGCGCATTTGGAAGGTTTATTTGAATCTTGTGAGGCAAGCTAACCTGTTTAATTTCTTCCCTTGGAAATTTCCACTTTGGACTAAGTAAATGAGGTGCCATCTCTTGTATGCAGATTTCAGTCACTAATTTTAGGTACTCTTGTCAAGTCTGAGGCAGAGCTAGCTTCTGGGGATGGAAAATGACACCATTGAGAGTGCTTCCTTCCAGTTTTTAGGGACTCCCCCTAAACTTATAGGACAGTCCTGAAATTAATGGGTGACCAGAGGTCTGCTGTTGTCTGACTGCACTGAATAGGGCTCTGCCTAAGGTAAATGTTATTGTGGTGTTGGCTGTTCAAATTTGCTCCCTTCTCCCACCTGCTGTGTGGGATCTAAAGGAAAAAGAAAAATACATGGGCATGTGTTTGGATAGAGGGAAAACACAGTAAAGAATCAGGGTAAAAGATGTTGGCGAGGTTGAACAGAGTCATGTGTGGGAAAGGAGAGATTGAGAGAATGTGGAGCCCCGGGAACAACCTAAAATTGGCTCTGGTCCTAAGGAAAAGGGAGAGATTATTCATTTCCCTCCCTCCTTTTCTGTGGGCTTGTTTGAGCCTGACCTGGGAGAGGTCAAAGCCTTTCAGGGGAGTTCCGCCTCACAGTTTGGCAAACACTGCTCCGGTGGTTACTCACAGATAAGTGATGCATTCCTTTGGTGCTGATCAGTCACTATCCCCATGTCTTGAACTCAGAAGAAAATATGGGAGAGGGGGTAGGAGGTAAAGCCATGAACCAAAGTCATTTTGTTAGTGAAAATGTTCTAATGGTAGAATGCCGCGATTTATGGCAGATTCCGCATCCCTAACCTTCAGTGAATACCTCTCATTCACACCAGTAGTCCCATTGAATTCAGTAGGGCTTTCTGCGCGGGTGAGTGCTATTCAGCATGAGTCAGGGCTGCAGTTTCTGGCCCTGTATAATTTACGTTACTTTGGTTTTATAGGGCACACAGTAGTGAATCGAGTTCTGAACGACTTATAGGAAAACAAGGCTTCTATTTGTCAGTAGAGATTTAATTAGTGGCTTTCCCCTGTTCTTGTAATGAATGCAGTGGATTAAACAATCAGGACATTACTATGCATGGACATAAACATTAAGGAACAGTTTCACACAGTTGCTTGTAGCAGAGAGCAACATAGCTTATAATCAATGTTTCATGGTTCTTATTTTCAATCAGTGCAAGTCCACACGTCTCGTCAAGTCAAGCAAATATAGAACAAATTCCCAGGGATGGACCAGCGTACAGCTGTGTTGGGTTCTGGTGCTGCCAGTGTTCCCAGCTGCTCTGTTATGAGAGGATTTATTCCAAAATAATGCCGGAAGACTAATATAAAAACAAAACACCTCACAACAGTTAGTGTAGCAGGCCCCAATTCAGCAAAATACTTAAGCAGCTGCTTAAATTTAGCACATAAAAATCCAGCCCCATTCAGCAAATCACTTAGGCACGTGTTTAAGTGCTTTGCTGAATGGGACCCATAGTGCATGTATGATGGGGTTTCTGGAGCAGCAGGAAGAGAGTGAGTCTGATTCATCACTACCTAGCAGCTTGTAATCATTTATTCCTGTGCAAAGCGGATGTAAAAGGCCACTGTATCGGAATGGTAGCCTTCTACACCCTCTGTGCCCAAATATCAGTGACTACTACAGCAGGTACAAAGCCGGGCAGAAACAGACCACATGTTGTCTCAGTTCCTGACTGGAGTTATCTGCCTGTGATTCTAAAAGAATGGTGGGCCAAATTCAGACCAATGTTAAGTGGTGGCAATTCTATTGATTTCAATGAAGTTGCAGCCAATTACCCCTGTTCTGAATTTGGCCCTAATATAATCCACCTTCCCAGGCAAAAATATATATCAGGGAAACTGGAGGATTCTATTTTTTTCTTTTTATGCACGAATATGTATGTACGATAGTTTGTTTGTGGCAAGGAAACACATGATGTTATTAGAGTGAATGACTGGTTATTCATCATCATGACTGTACTAAGCACATTGTAAGCCTGGCTACAACCTCTGAGAAGCTAAGGTACAGTATTAAGGAGGTACTAAGCAGGTATTAAGTATGAAACAGGTACCTGCTAGTACTCTTTTTAAATACTGAATATTTATTATTAGTGGTTGGATATCTGCACTTTGGCTCGCTTCCCTGTAGTATAGAACTGAACACGTTACTATTTGCAAACACAGGCTTCACTCAAGTGGCACTAAAAAGAGAAGAGGTGTGGCAAGCAGAGCTTTAAAAAGGAATGGGGAGTCATTCCAAGTTTGTATATAAAGAGAAACTATGTTATAGGAGGGATATTACCTATAGATATCTACCCCCAAACACATTTAAGGTCTGTGGTGGACAACTTCACTGCTTTTCTATTTTTAAGATTTATTCTACAGCTTGGCTTGTTGCAAGGAAATTTGCAGTGATCCTCATGAGCTTTGCTTTCAAGCTGTGTTAAATTTGTGGCAAGGGTGTCAGGCATTTCATACTTGGCTTTAAAAAAGAAAGAAAGAAAGAAGAGGGAGAAAGGGAGAGACAATATTGTACGTGGGGAAGAAATCTCACTGGAATTTCCTCAAAGGTTGTAGTAGGGACTAAAGTGACAAGAAAAGCAAGACAGAAGGAAAACTGTGGGATTGTTAAAAGATGTCCAATTGCATAAAGCAGGCTGTTGTAGAAACACTCTGGGAATACACATGTTCATCTTGTCCTGGATATGACTGAGTACAAGCAAGTTGCTCTCTACTAACGGTTCAAAAAACTGAAGATTATGTTTCTCATACTTACTTCTTTTTTGCCAGTGGTTTTCAAAATTGGTTTTGTTAGCCTCTCAGCTTTACAGCACTGGAACTGTCCCAAGGGACACCGATTGGGGAATGAAAACTCCACTTGTATAGGTAAGTAAGTGACTTAGACCATTCAAATATTAAGAGAAGCTGCATTTTTTTATCCTCTTATCTCAGTTTCGTGTACTTTTGGCTTTTACGTAATGTGAGCGTGTTACTAAGATTGGCTCGATAAATCAGCTTCTATATATATTTGTTTCCCACAACTAGCAAAACTGCTATTCCTTTATTTTTATACCAAAACTAGCCAACGCCAATTTAGTTATATGAAAGTAGTATGTAAAAGGAAGATTATTAATCATATTTAAGAACTATCCCCTGGTTACCTCATTGTGTTTTTGTGTGTGTCTCTGTAGTGTTTATATACATACACTTACATATATTTTTGTCTATATATGTGTTCTGTGTGTGTGTGTGTACGTGTGTATATACGTATATGTATATATGTGTATGTGTGTACTTCTGCTGCAAAGGAAGGCGAAAATGCCACAGGGTCTCTGCCAGTCTGACCTGAGGGAAAATTCCTTCCTGACCCCAAATATGGCAATCAGTTAGACCCTGAGCAGGTGGGCAAGACCCACCAGGCAGATACCCGGGAAAGAATTCTCTCTAGTAACTTAGAGCCCTCCCCATCTAGCGTCCTGTCTCCAGCCGTTGGCAGTAGCCAATTGGACTATATGGCAAGAAAGGGAGGAAAAAATCTGCAAGTCTTCTAGGAGAGAGCCCTAATATTAGAAATGAACACTTTTCCTTGGTTTTCTATTGTGTCAGAAGCTCTGACTCGTTCTTGACAGGATTCCAGTGATTTAAAAACAAGGTGCCTCTTGGTATGTTCTGCCAAGAAATGGCAACTTGTAAACAGAAAACAAAAGCATGCTAAATGTCTTGCTCTTAAGAGAAAAGGAGCAAGGCTTACAAGTACAAGGTAAACAAATGATAAACTTTATTGAAGGGTTTTCAGAGACTAAGGCGCTTTCTTCGCTCCTTTGGGAGTTCATTATGACTTCTAAACACACTGTATTGGTCCTATTATGTCCTCACTTACATGAGAACAACCCCATTGAACTGAAGGAGGTTTCCTGGGTATAATTTAGAGCAGACTTTGGCCCTGGAAGGACCATTGAAGTTTAAAAGTCTATAAAAATGCATTCTTCCTTCTTGTTCTTGCAGTTGACTCAGTTGCACCTTAACATTACGTTTATTTATCTCCAGAAAACTGAGAAATGCTTCTCTGTCTCCTCTTCCTTTCTATAGAGAATGAGAGACACTCCATTCTATTTTTCATATTTGGAGCGGTTTCTTCTTTAAATACCTCAACCACCAAAACAGATGGCCAGTAGCTCAGCAAGATACTGAGGAAATAGTCATACAATCTACAGCTATAAAGTCTCTCTGGGTAACCTGGTAGAAGTATGTATTTTGTGTAATAGCTAAACCTATTAGTTGTTAATGTGATCACAGGTGTTATATGACGTCAAGTAACACGTTGCTATTTGGAATAAATGGAAAATGAAATGAAATCTGGGCTGGAATCTGCCCTCAGTTATAGCCTACTGGGGCTGCGTGGATGTTACAGAGGGCAGAATTTGGCACAGCGTACAGCAGTGAAGAAGAACACTTTTACGTTTTAAATCCCTCTCTGTATTTTCTTCTGACACAAAATTTCTGTTATGTGACCTGTTAAGGTTTGTGTCCCTGCAATAATTACATGAACCTGCGTGGTAAATAAAAGGTGCAGTGCAAACACATGACAGGATGCTGAGGGCAGATGGTGAAGGCAAGTGAGGGGACAAATGTGAAGAGTGGGTCTCGTGACTCATACTGGCAAACTGTGAACAATGATGATGCTGGATAGGGCTTGACAACCAACTTTTTCAGCTGCAGGTCATAACAAATACACTGGCTATTGATCAGTGCTCCTCACATCATCTGTTTCCCTCTTCTGTCTCGGCACCATGTCAGCCATAAAGGCCTTCACCAAAATAACAAGGCAACAACTCTCTGATAAAGAGAGAGCTGTTGCAAAAAGCACTAATCATAAAGAACACCGGCTTTTCTAGATTTATTGTTAAATGTTGTTACTGTACTGATTCAGGGCTAGATGGTAATATCCTTATTTACACTGAGAAGTACTTTACTTCTTTAATTGTTCCTTTGTTTTCAAGGATGTTGAAAGATCAAGATGCTACTTAGTGTAAGGGTATCATAATCTGGCCCTAAATGTTTTAAAATAGCTTTGTAATTATGATTCATTGGCAAGGGCCATTTGGTCCCCAGGTTCCCGGGAGGGAACTGCCCATGAAGCAATAAAGACCTCTCCCTCAACAGAAGGAAAGGACCAAAAGAAACATGGGGATCAACTGATTATGGGGGCAAAGAATGAAAAACAGCATGGGGTGCAGGTCACAGGTCAAAACAAGGGATTGATAGCCCTGGAGGCTGAAGTCCTCTATTTATACGCACAGCACAACACTCATGACACAGATAAAAGCAGCACAAATTTCGTGACTTCGCCAGCTCAATGTTCCTCATTCATGACTGAAGGAAGCACTTCTAGGGGCAAGAGGGGAATTCACTTTCTATATTATTCAATCTTTGGGTTCTCTGTTAAGATTGCCAACAAAGGTGCCATATACAGGCTTTTCTGTGTTTTGAAAACTCATCCACTAAAGACTTTACAAAAAAATAAATATATATATTAAATAATCCCTAGAGACTACTGTCAGGATTGGGACCCCATTGTGCTAATTTCTGTACATACACAGACAGACATGACACTTTTCTGTGATGCTAAGTGATGTGTGGAAGTTGGAGGTGGGGAGGGAGGAAAGTAAATATATACTATACCTTTTCAAAACTACTGATTAAAAAAACTCCCACTCATGTACATCCACGCACCTCAGAGCTATTTCTTTTTGTAGGCTTCCAGGAGGAAAGCATCAAGAATTTGGGCAAGATCACCACAACCATTTCATGTAAGCCACCAAAATTTCATGTAAACCACCTTTAGCGAAAGGATATATATAGGGAAAGGAAGACATTGGGTGCATTTCACCATTAGGCCACCAGTCCTAAACCCAGCCTAAGCAATAGCAGCAGAAGATATTTACCAGGAGAAGGCATATATATATAAAGAGAGAGAGAGAAAGGAGGCAAATTGCAGGACTGGGGTCTTAGTTATCGGTTGGTAACTTATCTCTCTCTCTCCTAGACCTCATGGAATACATGTAAACTTTCACCTGTACAAGAAAAGCAGTTTCAGCCATTTAGGCATTATGCTTCTCCATACCACAGTCAGAATGTATACCCAGTGTCAGGTTTCTAGAGGAGCTTTAATTCCATGCACAGCAGACAACCATTTACCTTTATCACTCATGTTTTTGAAAGAGCTGCCGTATATATATCACGGCAGTTGTTTGCTTACGTTTAGTAACTTTTCTCCAACCATGCTAGTTGAGCATTTCACCTTGGGATGCATGATAGGACATCTGATGGGAAACCTGACAATATTCAGAAGAAGATCTCTTCCACAGGGATCTGATCCACAGCACATGGAAGTCAACTGAAAGACTCCCACTGACTTCAGTGGGCATTGCATGAGGTTTGATATGAAAAATGCCAACTTTATGGATCAAAATTTGGAACAACTTTGAAATGAAGTCTGAACAAAAAGTAACGAGAGAACAGTGTAAACTAATACCATGTGTCTCATGGGGCCTTTTCCTGGAAGACACTGAGTATTCTCCACTCACATTGACTTCAAGGGTAGCATTTCTTGTCTAAAGGAACTTTGCGCAGTGTTTTACTAGGGAGAGGTCAGTCGGCTGATAGAATGAAGCTGTCTTAGCTTTCCTCATCAGTACTTTGTTCAGTGAGGAGTTGCAGGCATTAGTGTCTTATATCAAGATTTACACAAGTGATTTTGGATGTCTAGCAAGACATTTTTAAAGGGGCCTGATTTTCAGAGTTCTTTCAAAAAAGTTCTTTCAAACAAGGGGCAAAGTTAACATAATGAGAGTCATTGTGGAAAAAGGCAAGCTAATAAGAATAATAAAATTAACAATACAGTCAATAACTGAGAAATATGGGAAGTAGAGATTAGAGCTGGGTGAAATTTTTCAGTCAAGCCTTTTATTTTGCAGAAAAAAAGCAGATTCAGATTGACTGAAACATTTAGTGAATTCATGCTGAATTTGCCAAATTGTTTGGTTGAAAAACAAAAAATCTTAAAAAACAACAAAAAAAATCAACATACTTAGTTACATTCTTTTTAAAATGAAACATTTTGATTCAGATTAACTTTTTGTTTTGGAATGTTAGTTTAATTTTATTTAAAAAAAATAAACACTCAAAAATGAAATGGAACATTGCATTTCAGATTGAATGAATTGTTTTGTTTGACCTACAACAATTTTTAAAAACTTTTTTGGCTCATCAAAAAATTTGAAAAAATTTCATTTCTTGTTGCCCTGAAATGATTAAAAAAATTTTTTTTCAGTTCAGACAATGAATGAAAACATTAGTTTATTTGCAATGCTGTAGTAGAGATGCATCAAAATTGGATCTTTGAATCAGAATGCTTCTAAGGGCTTTGAATGTGACTCCCTGGATACTAACTTGCCTTTACAGTTTATTTCCCAGATCCATTCCCAAACTGAAAATAGCCTATTTGCCAGTTCTCACTCAGACATGGTCAAGCTCTTGAGCTCTAGAGCCAAGATGGAAGAAGTCTAATGAGTATAGTATATCAGCGCCTCACAATCTTTAACATATTTATCCTTACAACACTCCTGTGAGGAAGGGCAGCGCCATTATATCCCCATTTTACAGATGGGGGCTAAGGCACAGAGAGACTAAGGGACTTGGCTATGGGCACACAAGTAGTCTATGGCAGAGCAGTGTAACGTATGCATGTGATATAAATGCAATTACACCTGGGTCTCCCTGGTTCCAGCCTAGCATCCTAACCACGGGACCATCCTTCCTTCTGGAAGCCATGGACAGATGATATAGGAATTTGCAATTATTATTATTATAGCAAAATCAGGATTCCTATATGTGTGCTAGGTGCTTTAATGGAGCAAGAATCACAAGGATATTGCTCATTTTTCTCTTAGATTGGCTGCCTTATTGCTGTGGGTGCTGTTAGCAGCCTAGATGTAAAGTTAGGAGACCAAGTTTCTCACAACTCACTGTGTCATTGCAGATATATGGAATAGTCCTGGACATATAGCATATCCATCAAGATAAGCTATCCAAGAGTCCACATGTCAGAGGAAAGCTGAGAAGCAGACTCTTGACGTCTTTTTACCAATACCCAGTACAAATATTAGTCTTGAATGTTGCATCCAAGCTCTGGGTGTGGTGGGGTGAACATCAGGGAGCTCATTATGGCTCTCTGATTCTGTGCTGGCGGACTCCAGCATGAGTTAGAGAATCCAGGTCTTCCATGAGTGATACCAATAAGGTTCTTAATGGCGTCTGTACTTGGGAAGATTGGTGAAGTGCCCATTTCTTTCCCCTAAACAAGTTACCTCCTCTGCTTTTCCAGTACTTTCCCCTTTCTCCCCCATGCTGAATATAGGGCAGCTAGTGTGGGCTTTATGCCAGTGGGAAGTTCCCTTCCACTAGGAGATTTCTCCATTGGTCTGAATGGCACAAAGTAACCCAAGTAGAACTGAGAATCTGGCCCACAGTCTTTTAAGGCTGGACAAGCAGCACACTTGTTTGTTTTGCTTAATTAACTTTATCCCATCTTTGCAGAGCCCTCATCAGAATTGTTTTTGACACCTGCTCCTTAAATTCTACCAGCCTAAGACTCGAGAGGTCTGGTTTATAGTCGGCATGCTAGTTTCTGCTGCTACTTCATATACTATAAGTGCAATTTCTTTTCCATTTCTTGCTCTCCTTTGGCCTTTAATCAGTCCAGTTTTAGTACAAGGGGTCACCACTGGTATTTTCTTCATCATTCAAATGAATTTTATGTTTGTGCTTGTTGATAACATCGAGGTGGTGACTAGACATAAAGGGCTGAATTAATCTCTGGTGCAACTCCACAGGAGCCAAACTTCAGTGAGGTTGCATTTGTAAGTAAATGAAGGCAGACTCTGACTGATTTTCTGCAGCCCTGCCAAGCATGCTAATGCTTTACCTTCTCTGACCAGAGCATTTCTCAGGACTCTCAGTAAACTGGGATGTTTGTTTGTAAGGGCATTGACGACTGCCAGTATCACAATGACATGATTCATCGTGTTCACTGATTCTCATGGCATCCTCTGCATAAAGAAGCCTTTGAGTACAGAGCGGCACCTCATTCTTCCATTTGGAGCTGCCTGGCAGAGCACGGCAGACAGTCTTTGTGTTGACTAAGCCGATTTCTTTCACAGGGAAAAGTTCTCATTAGTTGTTGCTGGGATACATAAAGCGGCTCCAGCACGATGGCAGCTGCACTTCCCTTTGGCACAAACACTGTAGGTGAAGGAGAATGCTTAGGGTGCACGTGATGGGAAGGTTTATGATCAATTTGTCCCCGAGCTTAAAAAATAACCTCTTTATGTCTTAAACTGTGCAGAGAGAGGAGCGACCATAGTCAGTATTGGGCTGTCATCCACTGTTACTGCAATACGCTGAGAACAGACACTGAAACCCAATACATTCAGTAGCACCTCTGTGTACTACTGGCACCTCATCTCTGCCATTGCAACAAATGTTCTCTGATAGCAGGAGTGGGTTATCGATATGCCTCTGATTTTATATTAAACAATTATCCTTTAACTATATCATGTTTTCAGTTAAGGCACATGTTCGCTCATCTGTGTGTGTGTGAGATTTTCTTTTTCATGTAAACTTTGGTGGTGATGGAAGGTGCCAGACTGACAGCCCTAAATGCTGAAATTCCCTGTCTAGCCACAAAACAAATACAAGAGAGCCCATGTAAGTTCCCTCACACTGACTAGCCAATGTGCCCTGCCTGGAGGAACTATTTAATAGATTCATCACATTTAATGCCAGGATGTACCAGTAGATCATCTAGTCTGGCCTTCTGTATAACAGAGGCCATTACATTTCACCCAGTTACCCTCGTTTTGAACCTAATAACTTGTGTTTAACTCAAGCATATCTTCCAGAAAGACATTCAGTCTGGATATGAAGACATCAGTGGGTGGAGAATCCACCACTTCCCTTGGTAGTTTTTCCAATGGTTAATCACTCTCACTGTTAAAAAAAAAAAAAAAAAAAGTATGCCTAATTTCTAATTTAAATTTGCCTGGCTTCACCTTCCCGCCATTGGTTCTTATGATCCTTTCTCCTCTAGAAGAAGCTCATTAGCAGTCCCTCAAATTATCCAGTCCGTGAAGATGGGAGTTACAAAAGGGACTCTGGTTAATACTAATAAAAGTGACACACACATACACCCACCCCAGTCTTCCACACCCACGCACCCTCTAGTGCTCCTGTGAGTGAATGCACCACTAAAAGTTGATTCCTTGAAGGACAAGAGGGTAAATTACATTCATAGTGCTGGAGTGAGTCATCAATTATATTGTTACATGTCGGCTGGTCATATCTGACAGAAACACTGGTTTCTGAGGGAGGACATTGGTTACCATATTTTTTGGTTGTTGTCTTACCTATTGCTCACAGGTGTTTTTCACTGGTACTTAATTTGCTATGTCTGGTAAGTGATGTAGTTTGGCTCATGACCCTCTAGACAAAAAGTGTCTAGTTAAGTGGTTACTCAGATTGATAAAACAAATTATTGTGTGATTCAGGGTTTTTTTGTATAGATATTTGATCACTGAGAATTTAAAATCAGCTTTTTCCTGTGTATTGTCAGATTCCTACAAAGAGTGTTTTTATATTGTGGTAGTGTGGCATTTTACTTAATGTCAAATAGAGTTATCTTTAATGGCTAAAGACTTGTGTTTGCTCTGCATATTTGATGGAAATTATATGTAGTTTAGTTTTAAACATTCCTCTTTGAAGTGCTTTGTCTCCTTTTATTCTCTCTGCATCAACTCCTAAGCCAGTCTCAGCACTGCAGGCAATGTGAGATTGCAAGGCAAGCCACTCTCATGCCCTCCTTCTCTTTTGGAATACACAGATTACTCTCTACTTTGCCAGCAAATGGGCACACATTTCTCATGGCAATTGGTGGTACATCCTCAGAAAAGCTATGATTGGCTGTTGGTCACTTGCAGGGTGATTTACTCTATTCAGGAACGATTGCAGCAGAACAAATAGGAGCTGCAGCTTGGATTAGTAAACATGGACAATTGAAAATGCATTGCATGCATCCTTTCTCCACCCGTCTTGCTGCTCATAGGAGACAAGCTGGTTAGAGGTTGGTAATGCAGGACAATTGCCATATTCTTCATCCCTGTGTGGCACAGAGTGTCCAAGCTAATGTATCCTCCTTGCTTCTGTTTTAAACGAAGACAGATAATTAAATCACAGCAAGTGAAATGTATTTCACTTAGGAAGGAAACATCAAGTGCACAACTACAAAATTGGGAATGACTGGCTATGTGGTAGTACTGCTAAAAGGGATCTGGTGGTTATTATGGTGGAGCTCAAATTGAATATGAGTCAACAATGTGCAAAAAAAGCAAATATCATTCTGGGATGTATTAACAGGAGTGTTGTATGTAAGAGGTAATTGTCCTGCTCTGCTGGGCACTGATGAGACTTCAGTCGGCATACCGTGTCTGATTCGGGGTATCAAACTTTAGGAAAGATGTGGATAAATTGGAGAGAGTCCAGAGGAGAGCAACAGAAATGATAAAAGATTTAGGAAACCTGGCCTGTGAGGAAAGATTTAAAAATCTGGGCATGTTTGAGTCTGAGAAAAGAAGACTGAGAGTGGACCTGATAACAGTCTTCAGATATGTAAAGAGGACGATAATTGATTGTTCCCCATGTCCACTGAAAGTAGGACAAGAAGTAATGTTCTTAATCAGCAGCAAGGGAAATTTACGTCAGATATTAGGAAAAGCTTTCTAACTCTAAGGGTAGTTAAGCTCTGGAATAGGTGTCCAAGAAAAGTTGTAGAATCCTCATTACTGGAGGTTTTTAAGAATATGTTGGACAAACACCTGCCAGGGATGGTCTAGGTGTACTTGGTCTGGACTCAGCACAGGGGGCTGGCTTTGATGACCTCTCAAGATCCCTTCTAGACCTTTCTTTGATTCTATAATTTGGTCCTTTCAAATGGCAATGCTGCTGGCACTCAAATTAAAGGCCAAATCCTGCAGTCTTTATTCAGTCAAAATTCTCACTGACCTCAATGAGTGTTTTGACTGAGGAAGGACTGCAGGATTTAGTCCCAAGCATCCTAGATGCAGCTTCCTAATAGCTATAACTATCCTAAGAATCTGCTTAGCAACTCGGTGGAAAGAAACTTCTGTTGACATTGCCCTTTTGTCTAACTCATTTCAGTGCATGTAGGGACAATGAATCCAAGCCTAACACTGTGACATTTAGGGGACATTGAGAGTAGCATTTTGCACAGTTCAGTGTGGTAGGCTGATAACCTTCATGTAGGGGTTTAGGAGGAAGGCAAGGCTTTTTTTGCAAAAGGGTGCTTAAGAAAATAAATGATATACAAAGGACGACATGGTAGGAATCTGTCTCAAAGATCACTATCAAAATCAATCAAATAACAGGACATTTCAAAAGATAACTTATAGAAAAAATGGAGGAGAGGGGCTTGATCTATAATAACTATTACTAAGCTTTCTGAGGAAGTGGCTCTCTAGAGACGTATGAAGTTGCCACTACTGTTGCGTGTGAGCACCTCACAAACAGTAATGAACTTATCCTCACAACGAACCCCAGGATCTAGGAAAGTTGTCATTACGCCCATTTTGCAGTTGGGAAGTTAAGGAACGAAACAACAGTATACCTGGGAACTTCCATTGTGTAAAAGAAAATCCCTAGATGGCATAGAGCCAAAGTAGCAGTTCTGTGCCCCTTTCTACACAGCCTCTGGCAGAGGGGCCTGTCCAGGGGAAGAGTGGCATGGCCAGAGTGCATCTTTGCTCCAGCTATCTCCGGCTGCCAAAATATCTAATCTGGGCAGCGGGGTGTAAATTAGGGCAGTCTTAAGGCTACCCTAATTATGCAAGGGTGTGAACATGCCTCACAATCTAGCGGGATCATAGAAGTGATATAAAAAAGCATCTGTGTCCCTTGCCTCCTAGAGCTGTGTTAAGCAACGCTCAAACATAGCTCAGAAGCTAACCCAAAATTTGCTGTTTATTCTCCTTCCGTGTGTAGCATATTGAGTGTGAAATAAGATGGGGCACTTCGGCTCATAGTTCCTAGAACTGAATGTCAGGGCTTATTTAGGTGAGTGTTTCTGGCTACGGAATTCAGTTCTCTCATTGGTCTGACAGAGCAAGAGTCCATTCACTTACAGGGCATAGTATATTGCTCATTTGTTTTCTGAGGCTTTTTCCTCAGAGCTTATGGTACTGGCTAGTTTATTTTGAGGGTTATTATTGTCCAGCATAATATTGTGCACAAAATATATGTAAATTTGTCCAGTGACTGATGGGCAGATTTCATGACTTCAAAACAAAAAAAATGATGTCACTGATTCTGTCATTAGATTTTGCACTGGTAAAGCAGGGTGAAACGTCGTTTTATGGCTGGTTCTCTCTTGGTTTATGTTACATAGTTCCTCTGTGTAGCCAGATGAATATGTTGGCAAACCACTAGTCAACTCTAAGCAATCTGTATGCATAGCAACATACCAGTCCAGAGGCTGATTCACAGCATATTTGATCAAAAGGCTTATAGGTGGAGGGCATTTCTTGTTTTTCTCTATACTGGGCAACTGCAGAACTTTCGATGTGGGCTTTAGGTTCGGTTATTATTATTTGCTATGTACATACTGCTGTAAGGATCATGCAGTCTCACTCAGGCAAATACAATACACCCAATAAGAGTTAAAAAAATAGTGCAGATTTTGGAGCCTTGTTCCAGGAGTTTGCCACAAGAGAAGTGGGAGGCGGTTCAAAGCATAGGGGCAGGATTCATGATAGGAGGCGTGAAGCAGAGATTGAGGGAAGACCACCAAAGGAGAGAGTTCGGAAGGAGGCAGGGGTGTAAGGAGCAGGGGAAAGTGAGTTTAGATTTTCTGGGCTGTGTTTTCAAAAGAGTCTCAATTCAGCCTTCACTTCTGCCATACAATCACTGGTAAGCACCCTTTCTGGAGCATTATCCCTTATTCACACAAGTTACAGAACCTACAAATGCAAAATCCATTTCCTTGGAGTTGGTGCTTAGTTTGCACACAGATGGAGTCTGTATTTGTAAAGTCTGTAATTTGTGCACCAAAGTGATAGTGTGAAAAAACTGCACACACAGTAGTTCATGTCCAAAGGGAAGTCAAACTTTGAAATGTAAACATGTTTTATTTTACCCACACAGAAGCAGCTTTTTCTGCACAGTTCAGTAGGTAGGAAAAGGATTGGAGCACCTCCCAACACAGTTACCTTATATGGATGGTTCTGATTTGTACATATCTGAAGCAGTGGAAGTTGTTGCCCGATGTTATCTGCTTTTGGTGCCTTTGTGCTTGAAGGCAGTAGGGCAGAGTTTACACTCTCCAGTAGCTGAAATGGAATTACTGAGAAAGGAGAATGTAGAAGCTAAAAAAAGTGTTGCAATTGACTTCAATGGAAGCGAGATTGCCTGTATTGGATCACTTCCATGTCAGCGTGGGAGTTTATTTGCAGTCATGCTTGTGCAATTAAAAAAAAAAAAGGAGATGTAACTTCTGATCTTGATCATTTAGTGCTAGGGTTGCTCCACCTAATTAATTGTAGAAATTGTGCAAGAACCGTTGAGTTTTGTGAAATACTTGAACCCCTGTTACGGTGCAAGGATCATGATCTTGAGTTATCCGGAGAGGAAGTGCAATAGCTGTGTCCCTGATTACCAAAAGTGTCTTAAATCAAGTCACTGATTCTGTACAGTTATAGTGAGATTATGCATGACTATGAGCTTTCTCGATCATATTTGAACTATAGGAGTATTCACACAGCACTCAGTGAATTCCGAAAACCCTCTTTCAATTTGCACTGGGCTAAGATTAAAATCTAAGAAGACCCAGGTTGTCTCTTGTTTGGTTGTTCCAAAGTCTTGGTCAGGATTATAGAAGGAAAATCCCCAGCAAGCTATGCAGGGACTATTATTCTCCGAGCTGTACACCTGACTTTTAGGAAAATATGTATTCATGAATCAACGTCCTTTTCATACTTGCAATTAATCACAACCCTTTTTCAAATTCTCGCTGCTTTTTCTGTTTGTTTGTGTACATTCATGTACTTACTGTGTTGATAAATCCCCCAAAAGGAAGCCTTTGATATGCTTTATTTCTCCCTCCATAATTGACAGAAAAATGTATTTTATGCAGGTAAAATCATTAATTGAGAACACTTTATTTGTCTGCGCCAGTCGGCCTCTGCTGATGTATGCTAACAAATACACGAGCCTGATGGTACAAGGTGCTGAGCACCTCTTGAGTGTTTCCATCCTCTGCATTTGATTTCAGTTGGAATTGAGGGTTCTTTGCTTTACTGTGAATGTGCTCACAGGAGCGGTCCCTTGTGTTTCATTCCTCTTCCCATATGCACCCCAAACTAAACCCTGCTCTTCAGGAATGACCTTATTTTCCAAAAGTCCTTCAGTTGTGTGGCTGTTGCATCCAGCCCCAATAAATGCAGCATAAATACATCAAGCATTTTGTTAATTCCTAAAGGCTCTAGATAAATCGGTTGGTTAGAAGTCAGCGTTTCTAACTGATTCACTCATTGCAGTGGACGGGTGTTTGGTTTGGGCTTGTTGTTCTCAGAACTCAAAGGGTCTGATTTTCTATGCAAGACTCAACTGAATCTCAATTGGACCAGACTGAGTTTGAAATGGGAATGCCTTGGCATTCAGGCATGTTTTACAAAGCCCAGTGATTTATTTGTGAAATTCCTACTGTGGGAGGGGAGGTTGTGGGGGGAGAATCACACAAAAGTCGTGCAGCTGCAGACCGAGGTAGTGTGTCAAAATCCATTTAGCAAATTATAATGCAAACCACAGAAACAAACAAGAGCAGGGGACAAATACATTCCCTTTGTCTGTGAAGCTACTGAACATTAGTTTGGAATGGAGAGTCATTCGATAGAAGGGGGATTTCCCGAGCTTGTCCCCTATAAATAAATCACTGAACAAATCCCTGGCAGCAACAAAGATGCTATATAATATAATTAATGGAACGTCATTCTGTGTGGTCACTCTGAACCCTAAGATGTCTGCACACTGACTCAACTCTGAAAAGAGCACAAGTATGGTTTGGAGTTCTTTTTGTGCAGAATATCACCAGTTTCATGGTCTGTAACTGTCCGATTTTGAAGTTCTCAGCCATTTTGTGTTTACGAATTACACCTGCGCAGCGTACAGCTACAGAGAGGCATGTATCTATGCCATGCGAAGAGTCCTAGACCGTTGTGATATCAGAGGCAACTCAACCAATCACTGCCCTTACTCTACAGCTAATTTGCATTCAACAACTTCAGCACAACACACCCACACACAACAACACAACCAGCATGCACAGTATCCTTAAATATATATATATGCCTTCACTGCAGCACACACCCTCATTCACCACCTGCAAAAATCCACACAACTCTCCCACCACCACATTACCCACACACAAATCAACACAACACTCTCAGCACATCTCCCACCCTTGTTTATACTTACCATAAACATGACTGGGAAAATCCCAGGTCCATTGCTAATAATACCATATAGTCATTCTACTATTTTAATAATGGGAGGTTAAAAATCTGTAGTTAACACATTATTATCTTGAATTGCTGAGTCATATCATACATGCCTTCTTTTTGTTTTTGTTCTGTTTTGGTTGCTGAATTCTCCTGACCTGTAAGTACCTATATTTCAGATATTGATGAATGCCTTGAAGGTGGTCTGGGTACCTGCGGCCAAACCTGTATCAATGTTCCAGGATCCTATATCTGCTCCTGTTTGCCTGGCTACACGCTGGATAATGACAAGTGGTCCTGTTATGCTAATGGTAAGATCATCTTTATAAATGGCTGAAAAGAGCTTCATAACCTTATCTAGCAGTTAGCATCAGTTCACAATGCGAGGAAACATTCCAGGCTAGTCTGTTCCCAGCACTGACTTGACATAACTCAGCTACTGGACAGCGACTGGGACAATTTCATATGCTGCTTAAACAACTGCCACAGCTCACATAAAGTGGAAAATGACCTTATTGGAATGGGCCTGTGCTCTGGTGTTAGTGTGACAGCGCTCTCTCTATGTGCCCTTCTTACTTAACAGACCTGCTCCCCGTCTTTATGCAGAGTCGTCATAGGATCCAACCATTCATCCATCCCTCTCCTAACTAACCCTCCCAATATTATCCCTCCCCACAAAAAAAGCATGGCACTAACATGACATTTGCTGCCATCACATCGTTCATTCTGCCTGTGTGTTCTGCCTTTTCCCCTTGCTCTCTGTCTGTCTTGTCCGTTTAGAATGAAAGTTCTTCAGGGCAGGGACTGTCTACTCCTTTTTTGTACGGTGCTAGTGCAATGGGGTCCTACTCTTGGTTTGTCCCTAGGCATTACCTTAATAAACGTGAATAATAATAACAACTTCTCTCATGTCCAATACTGTGGTATCTGAGCACATACGACCAAATCAAGTTTGAATACATTACTCCTGGTAGCAGTCCAGTGCCAATGCAGCTACAGAAGACTGAACTGGACTCGGTCTGGCTCACAAATCAACAACAGAATTGTTAGCTCTGTTCCATCTGTAGAATCTTTGCCACACTGGTGATGAAGTGTGAGCCAGAAAGAAACAAGCTTGACTTTTAGATCCCAGGCTGAATTTATGAGGCTAGTAGTTTAAAAGAAATGTTTTTATCTTGTATCTGCTTGTAAACTATGTACCTTTGATCTGGACACCAAAGAGAGGAAAATAAGGTAGCCTCACAATACTATTTGTACACAGATGCTTTTCAGAGAACTGTCCAACATTAAATTAGAAAGGATATGAGAGGATGACATCATTTTTATAAGGAAAGCTCCCATGTTTAAAGCACTGCCCCAGTAGGGCGTCTGTGCTGTTGTTTGGGCAGTTTTTGTGTCAATTGCAAGTGTCGAGCCCTACTCCAGCCCATTTGATATCTCGTATAAACTAACTGTGTCAGGTATGATGTGTGGAAGGCCAAAGGGAAAGTGGCTTTTCCCTTCAAGGGTTGTTAAGATGGGGAAGAAGGCCTGCAACACACATTTCCATCTTTGGATATAAATTCTTCAGTATGAAGCCCACCAAACAAAATTCCTTCCCATTTTATAGATTCTAAGCACTCTGTCTCTTTCTCTCTGTTTGTACAGCACCTGAAACAATGAAGCTCCAAACCTGATTGGTGTCTCCAGGTGGTAGTGCAGTATAAATGTTATATACTGTTACTACTACTAGTAACAACAACAGGAAATCCAAACAAAACAAAATTACTCAGTATGTTCAATTCTCCTTCCATTAGAGCCCTCAATTAAACTGAAGTTATGAGAAATTCACTGACTGGGGAGGACAAAATCAAAATATATGTAAACTCTTCATCGAGGAGTAATTGGCGAAAATGCAAGCAGTACAGCTGTCAGCTTCCTGAGACAAATCAACCTTGCTGCAGTTCAACATTCATTTACCATTTACGCAAACCAAGTCTACATAGTTGAAATATTCTCACATGGAGTTGCTCAGTGCAAGCAAACAACAGAAACTTAGAGTTCCTGACGTCCTAGAAGCAGCTGTTATAATTGGGTAATACCTTGAAAACTCCAAGTACAGAACAGCTTATGAAACAAATCAGTTTGCTGGTCAACTTCTTTATACAACAGTAAACCAAATCTTGGGCACTGGTCAAAAATTGCTGCCGAGCCTAATATTTGAAAGCTGAATCAAATTCAGAATCTCGAGGGGGTCCCATTACCTCGATGGGAAGTGGATCAGGCACAGAGTTTTATTCGTCTATCTTCATCTTGTGCTCTGACCAGTTTCAGACACTGTTTAAACACACATACACAAACTGCCATTAAAATGTTTATTCCTTTCCCCTCTGAATGTGACAAATTGATGATTAGCAGAAGCCTGATATATAGACATGTAGGCATTTCAATTTTTGAAAATCTTGGCTTTACTCAGTGCTTTATTCTGATTTTCCATTTAATAACATCATACCTCTCACCTGCTCACAGTATTGCACTCAGACTCAAAATTAAGGTCCCCCAAAATAATATTTGAACAGGAAACTTAAAATGCTGTGGGATTCAATCTTTTAGTGCAAGTAACTCTGTGTTCTCAGTTTCATGAGTCTATAATTTTTGATGCAACTGGTGTTCAACAATAAAAAGTAAGGGGACATCACATTTATGTGAAACATGGATAACTCTCTGGGACTAAAATGGGTGATGCCCCTTAAAATGCAGAACTTGGACAGGTATGAGTATTCTATGTTCCTTCTAACTCTGTGACTGGCATAGTGCTGAAAAGAATTTAGTTTAATGAAAAAAAAATACCTATGCATAACCACATTTCTTTCCTCCCCACCTAGATCCTGCACCATTTCTAATTTTTAGCCATGGAAATGCCATCTTTAGGATTGATGGGGAGGGGACCAATCATGAAAGACTAGTAGCCAATGCTGGTGAATCAGTGCTCATAGATTTTCATTACAAAGAAGAGAGAATTTATTGGATGGACTCTGAAAAAGGGCTTCTGCAGCGAGTGTACCTGAATGGCACAAAACAAGAGGTAAGTTGATAATTTCCATGGAATTGTCCAAGAAACCATGCATAATGACACACCAATGTGAGGGGCTACTCTTCAGATACAGTGGTACAGTTTCTGCTTGCAGATTTGCAATGGTAGCTTTGAAGGGCATATCCATGGTATATTAGCCTAGGCATCAACAGGGAGATCTGTGTTCAGTGGGCTACCATTCACAATAAATGTGATCTCTTTAATATGGTGAGAGGATGGTGACAGAACAAAGGCGAAGGGGAGGAAATTCAGGCAAGTCTAGGTTTGTTCTCCTCACAGACAGTGCTAATTTCTACCAGTTTTAAATATATCTCAGGAATTGTGGGAATTTCTCAGACTTTTTCAGAAACCCAAACTGGTACAACTAGTATGAAGAGAATGTACTTAACTCCCCTGACATTTTTCTTGAAACTACTAATTGAGACCTAAGGTCACATGAACACTCCTTTCAGCGATACATTTCTTGCTCAGGAACAGCCGTGCAGTGCTCTATATTTGAGTAGGATATGTGGCAAAGACCAAGGAATTTCAGCACTTTCAGGATCTGAGATGCTGCCAGTTCTGCAATGGACAGGTGGACTCTGGTGTCTACATGCAACCCCACTGACTTATTCTGCATGTATGAACTGGAAGGTTTAGGGCTTTTTCAGTATGTGAATGGATATTTTATAGCTTTGAATTTACAAGATAAATTTAGGTAAAAGGAAAACCTGGGCAACATTGGGATACCCTGGCCTGACGTTATCTATTTTATTTGAGAACAGCTCATCCTTGCTTAGCGTGACTTACCTCAATGGTTTGTGCTTAAAGATGTAGGTATGAGGAGCAGAGGAAATTCAGCACGAATCAAGGTGATTAAAGAGCAAGGAAAGAAATCCAATCTTGGTGGTGCTATTAAAAAGAGGCCCGCCAATGGATTTAAAAGGAAGCCTCAATGTGTTTGCAACTCACTGTATTTGGTGATGACTTTAAGATGGTAATTTGGGTTGTTGATTTTTTTTAATGTTTTGTTTTTAATTTACAGAGATTACACTATGTTGAAAAAGGTGTTTCAGGATTTGCCATCAACTGGATAAATCAAGATATTCTTTGGGCCAACCATCAGAAAGCAACTATTGAAGCAACCGACATGAATGGAAACAATTCCCAAGTCCTTTTAAAGGATGTAGGTCATCCCACAAGTATTGCTGTTGACCCCGGGAAAAGGTAACTCTGCCTGGGTTTATAATGTCTTTGAATTCGTCTCAAAATGAACCAAATGTGTTGATGGCTACTTGTAGGCTAACGAAACAGCCTGTGTACAGTATGTTGATCAAATGTCAGACGATTGTTACAAATCTCTCTTCAGAATAGCCAAATCTCCCTGGGCTGATGCATCTATGAATGGGTCTCTATGTAAATTGTTTTGAGCCTAGAGAAGTTCCCTTAAAAAGTCTAAAACACTAACATTTACAGAAAAATAACAGCAGTCAGTAGCTTTACAACCAGTATTCAAAGCTGACCAGATTGGAGGCAAACACAACAGAAAGAGGGGAACGAAGAAAATCACTGGAAAAGGTAACTCTGCCTGGGTTTATAACATCTTTGAATCCATCTCAAAATGAACCAAATGTGTTGATGGCTACTTGTAGGATAATGAAACAGCCTGTGTACAGTATGTTGATCAAATGTCAAATGATTGTTACAATTTCTACAAGAACACAATACAGATAAATAGGGTGGTAGTGGCAGCAGCTTAGTGGAATCCAACACAAAGACTGGATGCTTAGCTCATCATTAAAGGAGGAAGGAGGGCTCTGATTGCAAGGGAGGAGGAATGAGATGGCCTTAGCTCAGGGTGAAGAGGAATGAGGAGGTTATTGACTGTCAGGCAAAGAGCCAATGAGGCCTGAGTTGAAGGAGGTGGAGGACTTAAGGGGAATGAGCTTGTTCTTCGTTTGGTAAAGCAGGAATGATGTCAGAAAGTGCTGAGAATCACTGATCTATAACTCAGTTCGTATTAAGCTGACAGTGCTTATTTAAAAAATAGGTGACTTTTAAAGAAGAGCTAATGCCAGTGATTTTCTTCATTCCCCTCTTTCTATTGTGTTTGCCTCCAATCTGGTCAGCTTTGAATACTGGTTGTAAAGCTACTGACTGCTGTTATTTTTCTGTAAATATTACTGTTTTAGACTTGAGAAGGGAACTTCTCTAGGCTCAAAACAATTTACATAGAGACCCATTCATAGATGCATCGGCCCAGGGAGATTTGGCTCTTCTGAAGAGAGATTTGTATACATATCATCACAGTGACTACTCTGCGCTGACTTCTCTTGACTGTGTAAAACTCTTTCATTTGTAGTTTAAAAAAACAAAAACAAAAATGGAGAGAGACATTGAGGTTCTCCATATTGATATAGCAATAAAGTGTTTTGGCACTTTTTTTTATAATGAAGCCACCACTTGTCACCACTGTCAAGACTTTTTAATATTAAGGCTCATTTGTCTTTTTCTTTTGCACTTACACATTAATCTTCTTTTCATGCTAACCAACAATATTTGTATTTTTCAGGGTTGGCATTTGGTATGATTTAAAAGGCTGAATGCCAGACTATTTGTTTTCTGTATTGAATGTCACATTTACTGATTTGTAAGTTCTCACAAATCCTTGTACCCTTTCAGCCTAAATCCACATAGAAACATGTTAAGAATGGAATAATGGAAAAATATTTGCTAAACTGTTATGAATTCTGTGGACAGACTAAGGTGTTAATATACAACTGTGTGTGAGCTACTAGGGATTTATTTTAAAGCATTACTCACATGCTGCTACATCAGGCTAGTTAGCTGTTAATAAACTATTGAGAAAGTAGATTTCTAGGAGAACGTAATGTATCATTTTTATGCTTTATCACATTGTGCTTGTCTGAAAGTCCCAATGGTGCCTTTTAAAATATTAATATAGCAAAATCAGAAGTCAGTGAATTAATTTCCACAAGGACAAACATATGGAATGTCAGAAGCTAAGGAGAAGTATATCTTCCTGGAAATGTGTACAACTCTTAAGTAATGAAGACCAGCATGACAGCTAAATTAACGATAGCATTTTTCTCAAAAGGTGCTTGGTTGGTTTTGCTGCAGAATAATAACAAAGCAACCTTTTTCTGTACTTCACTATAAGTACAAATAAGAACAATGATAATATATGGGCTTTGTGGTCTGAATTGAATATGTCTACCCATTTCAGCGCTATCAAGCCAGTGCAATGCAATAATACAATTTCTGCGTGCAACTGTGAAACAAACAAAACAAAACAAACCTCAATGCTGTCAAATAAAACAACAATCCATATATTGTTGGAGGAACCGTGGCCGAGCCGGTCGTGTGCAAATATAGGCCCCGATCCTGCAAACCTCAAGGAAAATGAGTAATTTTGCACATGTTAATAGTTTCATTGGGCATGCATAAGTGTTTGCAGGATAGTGGCCACATTTTGCCCATGCCCTAATATTTAAATAAAAAGAAATCAATAAAATTGTAGAAAGGGTATTTTTTCAGTTAAGTGTCTGCAAGAGAGATACTGGATTAGAATTGCTGAGAACCGAAGAGCTATATTTATGCACAGAAGTTGTACAACATAGACAGCAATAGTGCAGGTTTCCCTTACCCCACTCATGTGCCTTTTCCTTGACTTGCAGGAACCCCTGTAGCTGTGGGAGGCTCCCTGACAATACTGTTCTCTTTGCGGAAGCATCAACCAGGGTGTTGCTAGATCACAACTGCACAATATTTGGTCATGACTAAATTAGATCTTCCTTGACCTGAATGGAAGAAGTTTCCAATTTATTTTTACCTAATTCTCTCAGCCATCCAGTCCCCTTGAAAACATTTTTAAATGAGGAAAAAAATGATAAAGACTTAGTGCTACAGTGTTTGCCATATATACACTTATTTAACGATTCAGCATAGTAACCAAAGTTATTTCCTGTCTTAAAGGTATCCTGCAAAAGGCAAAAATAAGGCTATTGCCCTACTTACTTTATTATGCATAAAGAAGGCCAAATATTTTTTCCCTTTATTGTTTAAGGTTTTATTTTCTTGTTGGTCATTTACATTATTCACTCAGACCTTGTCTATACTGGAAGTCTCTAAAGTGACTGAAGAACTTATTTATGGTATTACCTTTTTATGGTAAAATGTATGGTGGTATGGGAGTCTAGAGGCAGAAAGCTACGAACTGAGTGGGGAGGCAGTTTTTAGTTAGACTGTATAAAACAATAACTAATGAACATTTTGGAGAAATGATGGTCACCCCCTTTTAAAGTGAGAGAGCTCAGGAAATGTATGCTGTCAGACCCCCAACAGATCCTCCAGCAAAACCAAGGGAGACTTGACTTGACATTCCTGATAAATCTAAAGTTTTTTGGTGTTTTTTTTTTTTTAAAAAGACAAGCAGGAAAGATTTTTTTAAAAAAAATTTGATAATCAACAAATGTATTAGCACCATTTGACTAAATGAGTGACAGCCTTAAAGCTTGAAAGCCTCAAAGGTTTTGTAAGAGATGTAAAGGTTAATGGCAACAGTATGTCAAGAGCAAGGCTCAGATCACTTACATAGAATCATAGAATTGTAGGACTGGACGGGACCTCGAGAGATCATCTAGTTCAGCTCCCTGCACTTATGGCAGGACTAAATATCATCTCCAGATCATCCCTGAAGAAAGAGATCTTTTATGGACTTTCATGTGATACTGTACAAGTATTGAAGAGGGTATTTTGTAAACATTCAGTTTCAGGTAGACAGTTTCTGCATATTTGTCTTTTCCTTCATGCAACAGATATTGCGGTATTGCTGCATTTCTGAGTTAGGTGTTTCTGTTCAGGGAGTAGTGTTGTAAAAATGAAAAATACTGGAAAAAAGGAGGGCTAAGGAGATAATGTGCATCAGAAACTATTGTGCAAATAGTTCTTTCATAACATGACTCATTTTTGTCTTTAGATTTATATTTTGGTCTTCGGACAGTGCTGTTTCCAGCATTCACAGAGCAATCCTTGATGGAACTGACATGAGAAGTGTTTTGAGGACCACCGGAAAAATAACGACCATCTCATTGGATTTTATTGACACAAGACTCTTTTGGATCCAGTATGATAATGAGGGAGATGTTTCACACATTGGATCATGTGACTATAATGGTGGTGCTATTCATTTGCCCAAACACTCTGCACGGTAAGATTGTCTGTGTTGGGTAGAAGGAAACTAAATATTTTCTAGAGTTTATAAGAGATAAAGCTATCCTCTTCCTCTTCTTCTTTGAGTCCGGAAACAATAAAGATTGTAAAGTACAGACAAAGTGGTACAATATCTCAGAATAGCCAATCTAGAACCAGAAGATGATAGGAGAATAGAATAAACATAACCCATTTTCATTGATATCTGAGAAATACTGCAGCTTGGCGCTTTTCATCTTCAAAGCTTTTAACAAATGATAACTAACTAATCCTGAGGGCTCCCCTGTTAAGTAGGTATGTATTATTAGCTCTTTCCTGTAATGGAGAAAAGGAGGCAAAGAAGTGAAATGATTTTCCCCAACTCACAGTGGGTTTTCTCAGAGGAGAGCTCAGGAATGCGGGCTCCCAATCTGTGCTCCAGCTGCCGGCTATGTCTTTTCTTCCTCTTCCAATAGTCACGTATAACCTGGTCATCATCTTCAGCTGCTGGATCTGGAGGCTTTCCTGACCCTGGCAGCACTAGATCTACGCATTGTCCAATTCTCTGCTGATTTTATTGCTGTGGTCAATTCCACAGAAACAGAAATAATGGCGAGTGTCTCTGTCACCTACTGTCATCAGAAGCCCTGTCTACACTACTGAATTTTGGCATTACAAGCACTTGTGACACTGAACACACCCGAGTGCTTGCACCCAAGTGCTTTTTGCTTGGAGCAAGGTTCATGTTTGTTGCAATCTGCACCAGATCACTCTGCACTAATGCACTGGTTGCAACATGGAGAGAAAGCACAGGCATTTCAGCTGCATGCCTGTAATTACCAGGAAGTTTAAATCTCCTGTATTAAGGCACCAATCCCAGGGATCTTCTTGCAGCATGGTTACCTTGGGGCTATATTATTAAAGGTATTTGGGTGTCTAAAGATGCAGATAGGCACCCAGTGGGATTTTCAAAAGAACCTAGGCACCCAATCAAATTTGAAATAAATGGGACTTGGGACTTAGGCACCCAGGCACTTGAAAATTCCACTAGGTGCCTATCTGCATTTTTAGGTGCCTAAATACCTTTAAATATCTGGCCCCTAGTACTTCTGAAATGGTACAGGATTACTGTATGGACACATTGCAGTAATGCACTTGAAAAAAGGATGGACGCCCTGTGCAATGCAACGGACCTCAGTAGACTCTCACCAGTGGAAGTCGCAATAATACAATTCTCTATTGTAGACAAGGTTTGATCACATCCTGGAATAGATGATATACTCCTCAGACAAACTGCTTTAGGAAAATCAGCTGCCCATGTCTGCTACATAATACATATCTGTTAAGGCTGTGGGTCTGAAATTGGGAGGTTTATATAAATAGTGCTGCCTAATTGTATATTTCAGTATGCATTATCTAATTTGCATAAAATTACCATACCATCTATGTTTCTTTGCACACTGTCAAATCACTGTCAGTTGCTCCCATTGAATTTACCCATACCCCTTCAACCCAGTCTCTCTAGTTCCGCAGTTCCTCCTTTGAGTGTTCCCTGGGGCAATGTTATTTTCCCTTGAGCTCTGGAAGGGACAGTGTCTCCTCCTTTTTCTTCCCCATGTGTATATGCTGGGAAATGGAGCTATGGAGAGTTTCCAACCTCTCTCTTGCTCCTGAAAGGCTCAAGAACACAGGCGAGGGTGCTAGAAATCTGTAGTCTCTCAGACAAATGGAGATGCTTAACAGGCATGGCTCCTTCCACAAAGGTACATGGTGCAGTGTGCTGTCCATTTCAAACTGTGGGTTCCACAGAGTTAGCCAGAATACCAAGACTTCCTCTGTGAAACAGGGCTGTCCTGATCAGCTAGTCACTCAATGTGCAGGATTTGTTAGGAATTGTTTGGCTGTCCCCACTGTATCTGCAGGATTTTGTGTGCTATTCCACCTGGAGGTATTAGTGGCATATTAACTGTCATACCATACCTCACAAGCCACTCAATCGAGTGTTCACATATTTTAGTTTCTGAATATCAGGATATTTGGCACAAACATGGTTGGTTTAGATGTTCCATGTTTTCAGGAGACATTGACAAGCAAATGATTGACTGGGGATGAAATCAAAGGTGACTTGTTTGTTATTTCCTTTCCACTCCAGACGCCATTTATTTGGCATGTCTCTGTTTACTGAGCACGTGTACTATTCAGAGCTGGAAACTGGCATGATCCGAAGAGCCAATAAATATACCGGAAAGGTTATAGTCACAATCAGCCTGAAACCACCATTTTTGCCACCTGCTGAGATAAAAATGGTACATCCATTTAAACAGCCTGGTAGAAAAACAGATGCTCGAGATTTTGGTAAGTCACCACATAATAACGTTCGTATGTGTATAAGAATATTTGTCACACACTCCATTTGGTTTTTCAGGATAGAGTTTTCTTCAGCAAGAGTTATGGCCCTGTTGAAGTCAATGACAAAATTCCCATGGATTGCAGTGGGGCCAGGATTTCACTCAATATGCATGACTCTAACAGGAGTTTCAGTTAGGAAGTACATGGAGAACAAACTAATTCTATTAATCTACTAATGAGGAACATCCACATGAATTAATTTCTTTGTGTGTGCGTGTGTGTTTGTGTATGTGTGTGTATTTATAGTGTGCACATCGTGAGTTTATCAAACATACAGCTCTGCAGTGCCCTTTCTAGGCTAGCTTCCTCAGTTCCTGACCCCTTATGGACCTTTTATTCTAAGGCATAATTGAAAACTTTGCTGTCCAGTAGTACTATGTACTTATGTCTCACTCCCACAGTGAAGTGACTGGATTAAGGGTCACTGTTTACCCTGGGACTGATATGGAATTTCAATAGAAACTTTTAAATGAGAGGTGTAAGTTAGTGTGATTCACGGTCATCTCACCATGGGTATTTTACTGTGGGATCAGAAGATGAATGTAGGTGAAGGTATAACAGAAGTGTTGTCACACTTTTGAGGATCCCCTAAATATCACAGTGGTGGGTGCAATATAAATGCCCAGAGAGGAGGAAAAAAATGGGGCCTGACTGTTCACTGTCTTGCATCTTGTGTAGTCATTTATTCTTATGTGAAATGGGCATGAATGGCTACTATTTAGATGCAGTGACATTTTTCACTTATCTTGTACAAGTGTAAGCAATGACACAAAGTGCAAGACAGTGGAAAATCAGGCACCGGAGAGTGTGCCATGATAGTTCCAAAATGCTGTGGAAGGTGAAGAACCATGGGATTCTGAGCAACTCAGGTGGTAAGGAGGGCTAGGGGGAATGTAGAGTATTTCTTAACAAAAATTATAATGTAAAAAACCCTCTTGAACATCATTTTGGAAAGAACTTTGACACTTACTCATTAACTTCATATCTCTTGTCCTCCTTTTAACACTTCACTCCACCCAACACCCAATTTGGACACATTCTCCCTTTTCCTTGTACTCAGGAGTGGGAGAAACCAAGGTCTCCAGTCAGAATCTCCTGTGGAAATGTGTAATTTTCACTGCAAACATTTGTTCTGCTGCAGCAGAGATGCTAGCCATTAAAATAGAATGACAAGTGCTTGCATGAAGACAAAACACACATCCGTGATCTTGAGGAGCCTGGCTCTTTAATCAGGGATTTTCAGGGCTCTGTACAACACTGTAACTAAATTTGTTACTTTGAACTCCACAGAGTAAATAAAGCATTCTGTTATGACCAGGTTAGGTTTGTGGTTCAGATGGTGAAGTGTCAGCAAACTGCACAGCCTGATGCAACTATTTGACCCAGGTTTGGAAGGCACTGAATAATTTCTCCTATGTCCTGAGCTGGTATTGACCAATAGGGTGTGTCTGCATGTGTGAGTGGAAAGGGATAGGGGGAGAAGAAACTGGAAGCAAGAATGCTAGTTCATAACTGCTGACACATGAATGCCAGGGCCTGTCAGCTGGGTTAGAAGTATTCGCTGGAGGCAGAAGTACATAATGTAAAGCTTATTCATCCTGAGCTTTTAGCTTTTACTCTTTTCATAGGAGCTTAAATGTATTTTCCCCCCAGTGTATATACCACTTTTCAGTAATTGAAAAAGGGGTTCCCCCCTGCTTCTGTTAGTGGGTAAATTGTCAATGTTTTTAAATGCTCTGTGCTGTCTGCAGCTTTATTCCAAGGATAACTTGGGTAAAAGCATGAAAGTAAGTGGTGCTTGTTAATGTGGTTTTTTTCATTCCCAAATGGCTTCTTATAAAACATGGGGATAAAAAGAAATTTACCTTGCCCAATCCAGATGAAGCTTTTGGACTTTACATGTCCATTGCTTAGTTTGTCCAGCACCAGAACTAGGATTGAGAAGAAGGCTAATTAGCCTGGAGCACAAATTAGATTTATAGGGCATCTGACAACAGGCAACCTGGAGATGAGGGCATATAAACTCTAATTGGATGTCCTGTAGAGGCTAAATCAATGTTTGCTGCAACACAGCATTAAATGTAAATTATCAAATAAACCTTATTTGAAACAGTAACACAGATGGCAAATAAGTTCTCCTCTGGTACAAAAGAGCCTGATAGGAAATGTTTAACTGCTACAACTCCTGCGCAAGATCAAATTGGGTTATATGCTGCAGAATTTTTTCACTAGATTAATGCCTGGCTTGGGAGAGGTCAGACAAGGATGCGTCCTCTACCATCCCCTTTTTCTCTCACAGAACAGTCTTGAGTTTGTCATGACTGTTTCATGACTAACAGGACATTAATTTGGCTTTGGGCTTGGTGCAATATACTCACACAATGTCATGAAAATGTAAATACCACAAGCTTTGAATGCTACAACTTTGTTCTGTCGGGCAAAGTCTGAAAGGTGACAGTTTTCTTCCCACATGATAAAGAGTCTGATAAATAACTCCAGATTCAGCTACTGATAAATGTATAACTCCCCTGGAATACTTGCATGTCTACTTATGGTTTACAGACTGTCAATATAGTCCAAACATCTCAAAGACTGATTTTAGCATTTCGGCTTTAATTAGCTCTCCCACCCCCTCAAATACTGTTCTGTTTAAGGGATACTAGTGTCAGGCAAAACTTAGCTCCAATTTTAGGTTTTATGGCCAAATTTTTCAAGCAAGGGTATCTAAATTTAAGTTCCTAAATCTACACATAGACTCCAGAATAAAAATATTTGATTTTCAGAGGTTATGAGTACCTGTAACTCCTATTGACTCTTAAAGAGGACATGGTTGAAAATATGGCCTATATGATTGATTTTTTTTTAAAAATGAGACCAATAGAAATATTTCCATGATATTTAAAAAAAAAAAATCCAGTGGAAGCAGTTTATAATGTTGCTAATCTTTTTGAGACAAGCAGCTGAAATTTTGACACTTTCAGCCAAACCTGAACCAAGATCTTCATTCATATTTGATTAAATAGCAGTTGTTGATGTGCTTTTCTATTACTTGGTCAGTGCTGCCCATATTACAGATGGGTAGAATAAAGCATGTGAAACACAATTGTTAGGCAGTGTTCCATGTGGTTGAATTTAGAGGGTGACTTGGAAATAGTACAAGAGAGCTTGTTCATGTGCTCTTTCTCGCCTGTGTGGTCACATGCAGGTTGTTTGGTGCCTGTGTGTAGATGATTGAATATTCACATTCAGCAGCAGCAGCAGCAGCCCAAACAGTACAGCTATTATTTGCCCAATAAGAGGGCAGGGAATTCCAAAAGAAGATTAGGGAGATTAAACCAAAAATAATAGTTTGGGAGACAAAAGTAAGCTTGTGAGCACTTGGTCCTAGCTACAGAAGCACCAGCCACTGAAGAGAGCTGAGCACACACAGCTCAAAGAGCTGGTATACCACATAACTGGGTTTTGTTTGGGGGAAATTCAGGGTGGTGTTTTTGTGCTGTTTTCCATTTATTTTGAAAGAATCTTTCAGCATCAGCTGTAGTGTCCAATAAATTCTACAAGTTCTTTGAACGTTGTATAATAAGCAAGAATGTATAATGCTTTAATTCTAAAAATCAAGAAACTAGGGTCCATATTAATGACAGGTGTTTTTTTTTTTACCAGTTTCAGGCAATGATTTTTGTCTAAATAAAATGTGTCTGGGTTCAGTTAATCTATCCAGCCAGTTTTTATGAGCATATAAGGGTTAAGCACCCTGTACTGATGCTTAAAACCAGGATCACCAATTGGACCTGTGTAATGTGAAGAAAATGACCTCTCTTTACGATGATGCAGTGCATTTACCATCTTGGTATTTTTTTTTCTTATGCTTTCTCTCTATTGTTCTATTAGAAGGTAGCCATTATGAGAGGTCATGATTCTGGAGGGAGAGGTGATCTCACAAGCAGTGGGCCAGCCCCTTAATAAAATGAGTATCAGGACAGAGACTTTGAAATTTACTTTATATTCCTTGTGGAGCCAGTACAGGAAGCAAAGCTCTTGGATGATGTGTTCATAACAACCTGTGTTGCTACACAAAGAGGCTGCTGCATTTTGTTCCAGCTGGAGGTTTTGCTAGGCATGTGGTTTCATTGCTAGATATGAATTGCAACAATCAAGCTTGTATTTCACAAATGCATGGGTCATGTTGGTTAGGACCAGGTTGCTATCTTCTGGCCAGTTGCATATGGAAGTAGGTGGGGTTTTAGCTATGGCTGTTTGGGCAACAAGCAGTATTCAAGTCCAAAAAGAACCAAGACAATGAACTGAATTAATTATTTGTGGGCAGCTTCTATAAGCCAGATCTGTAACGTTTGGATCTTCTGTTGTAAGTAAGCATATTTTCTTGGCATAGTGCTTCTGTGTCTTCTGGGACAAAACTCTAGTGACCAATCATTTTGTAACTGCACTTTTTCTCCACTTCCTACCCATACTCCAAGGTACCTGATCTCTCCTATTCTGCAGTGCCTACCACTGACTGTTTCCTTTGGAAAGGTTTCACTCAGTTAGCCACAGGATTAATTCTTGGCTTTGTTTTCTTATTTCTAGACAGTCTCTGAAAATAGTGATGTCCAGGACACAAAAGGATAAACATTTGGAAATCTCCTTCTTTTCTGCCCTTCTGAGTGTCCTCTGTTTATTAAGCTAATTAATTCCTTTACATTAGTGATAGGGAGCTGATTTCCCTGCTTTTCCTTTTTGGTCTGAACCAACATGATACACCAATATTTAGGAAATAAGAGCAGAATCTTTAAGCAGATTCACTCTGTGTCCTAGGAAGAAGTTTACGGCTTACGCTAGGGTTCTTATCCTATTACAGATGATGCTTTCTCTGATGATACTCTAGAAGCATCTAAGGGCCTGATCCTCACCCTGCAGTATGTGAGTAACTCCTGTGGATTTGACTGGAAGTTATCTATATCTTGCAGAAGGAGAATTGAGCCACACATATTCCTATTCACCATGTAAAGCTTCCTCTTATTCTTACTTAGCTTTTGTCTGGTTTTCTTTGTAGACTCCAGGGATTAGTTATATGACATCTGATGTTGTTCTTAGATATGATAGCTACATAAGTATATACTAAATGTCTAACTGCTGTATGTGTAAAAATGGAATTTTCAGAACAGCTGTTAGAAATGCATGCCACTTTTTATTTCTCTTCAGTGAAAGTGCTTGTTGTCTGTCTCGCTGAGGACTGCCATTTTGAGGAGAAGGCAGTATACGTCCAATAAAGAAGCAGATTCTCATTTAGTAACATACCATCTAGTATTACATAGTGTCAGTTTAATGTAGATCCCATCTTTAACTTGAAAAATTAAGGGAATTAGTTGGAGAAGTAGATTGGACTGAAGAACTCATTTATCTAAAGGTGGAGGAGGCTTGGAATTACTTCAAGTCAAAGTTGCAGAAACTATCTGAAGCCTGCATCCCAAGGAAGGGGAAAAAATTCATAGGCAAGAGTTGTAGGCCAAGCTGGATGAGTAAACATCTCAGATAGGTGATTAAGAGAAAGCAAAAAGCCCTACAAGGAGTGGAAGATGGGAGGGATCAGCAAAGAAAGCTACCTCTACCTCAGAACATGTAGAGATAAAGTTAGAAAGGCCAAAAGTCAAGTAGAGTTGGACCTTGCAAAGGGAATTAAAACTGATAGTATTTAATTCTATGTATAGTATTATATTCTATAGCCATATAAATAGCAAGGAAACAAAGAAAGAAGAAGTGGGACCACTAAGAACTGAGGATGATCTAGGCATGGCCAAATATCTAAAACAAATACTTTGCCTCTGTTTTTAATGAGGCTAATGATGAGCTTGGGGACAGTGGTAAGGTGGCTAATGGGAATGAGGATATGAAGGTAGAAATTACCACATCCAAGGTAGAAGCCAAACTCAAACAGCTTAATGGGACTAATTTGTGGGTCAGGTGGGGAGAGAGTGGGCGGATAATCTCCATCCAAGAATATTACAGGAACTAGCACATGAAATTGCAAGACCATTAGCAAGGATTTTTAATAAATCTGTAAACTCAAGGGCTGTACAGTATGACTGGAGAATTGCTAGTATAGTTCCTATATTTAAGAAAGGGAAAAAAGTGATCCGAGTAACTTCAGGCCTGTTAGTTTGACCTCGGTAGTATCCAAGGTCTTAGAAAAATTTTTGAAAGTGGAAGTAATTAAGGACATCGATGAAGACTAGATGATCATACTGGTCCCTTCTGACCTTAGAGTCTATGAGTCTTTTATGGAAATTGTGTCCCAAAATGCTTTACTAAGTTAGCTATGGAAAGAGAGTTAAAATAAAATAATTGAAGATGGGGAAGGAGAGAGATCTTTGTCTAATCAATAGGATTTAGAGGGAACCAATAACAGTATTAGGCAGCAAACAGAAGATTATTCAAAATGGAATCAAAATCGACTCTGCTTTTGCCATCTTAAAGTTCAACTGCTGGCTTAACTTGGATACTTTTTTCTTTTGTGTTCTTTAGTAGTTGTTGTTGTGGATAAGCTGCTCTCATAAGGTCTCTTTCTTTGGCTCTAAGGTGCCAGAGCAGGCATTCCTTCTGGATGTTGTGCTAAGTCCTTTAGGAAAGCTGTCTCAGCGCTCTCATGATAGGATACCTTTATGACCTCTGGATGATGAGAGCTCCTCTACAGGCCCCATCCACATTCACTCACCTTTTACATTAATGTCCTTTATTGGTGGCTGATTGCCCGTTGCCATTCCTGTTGATGTGGGGTTGCTGACCTGGCTCTTGCACAGGTGTGTACTTCCCATCTGTAGAAAATGGCAAAACCTTATTTTACAGAGACTAGTTCCTTTAAGCACAGTCCCCTGTCTTGTCCCCCTATGCATGTGTCCATTGTATATATACAGCTAGAGTGGCGGGTCACCTGCGATGTTGTCTGCTCTTATCTCCCATTTATTGGCAATCCCTCTGCACTTGCTAGAAAAAAAATTGTGACCGTCTCATCATAAGCAGTGGATAGTAGATAAAGGTAAATATATCCCCATCATCCAAAGTGACAATGAACATGACAAAGAAGACAATTCATCACAAATGTCCCATAAATCCAGACAGCAGAACAAAGATGATTAATTATTAGTTTTATATAAACAGAGAGCAATAAAACGAAAATTAGCATATGAAACAGGATGTAATATTGTACACACAGTTGGCAAGGTAATAAGCCCTTTGTAAATGGCTCACGTGTGCAGATAGGTAGAGACAGCAAAGTGGATCACAGAGGCAGGCACCCCATTTATGGCAAGGGATTATCCTGCATTTGGCCCAGATGAGTCTCACCTCTCCGATTTTGCAAACCAACAAAAACCATCTTGTGACTCTAACTGTTGACCATGGGCCCCCAGCCAAACCAGTTCTGCCCCTTCTACTGGTGTCTCCTGGAAATATTTGTGCTGGCAGGTGGCTAGAAATGATCTTACACAGTCATGGCTTCTAGCTTGGCCCCACTCTCCTGTTGAAGCACTGAGAGCTTCATTTTTAAATAGCAGCTTGCTAACTTGATTTTACCAGTGGAAAATGATGGAGACGGTATTTCCAAAGTTTGTGCAGACTGCTGATGAGAAGCAAGAGTTAGAACCCAGAGCATCTTTGCTCTTACCAGGCAGAATTAAACTTATCTTTTACCAGAAGAAGCAAAACTTTAAAGAGAAGGAATTTCCTTAGAATTGGCAGATGAATACAATACAAACTGACTAGACTTGGAACCTACATACTGGAGATTCCCCCCTCTCTCCTCCCAGGGCTTTCTGTCCCAGCTGTGATGGGTAGAGGCACTCTAGCTGGATCCCCTGAATAAAGGAGGAGGGGGCTGGCAATAGGACGTACTCTTTGAGCTCTGAAACCCCAGTCCCTCTTTGGTCCAAAATAACCTCGGTTTGTTTAAAGTCGGTGAGTGCTGCCAAGTTTCTCTCTTTAGTGGGGTTTTGGGGGCTGTTTGGAGGAGAGGAGTTTAGCTGGCAGATAACTATAGTTGGGAGTTGAGTTTTGTGCTGGGTGGTGAGTTGATGGATTTATTTTGGTTAAGTGTATTTTTGACTTGTGACAGAGGCACCTAGACTATTAAATATTAACACAAATCTCGGGACACAAAAAAACAATTAACTTAATCAGTGACTTTAAATATCACAAAGCCATAGCTGGGTAAACATGGGTTTCATGATTAGTGTGGCTCCTTGGTTGGTCTGGAAGAATTTCAGGGGCCTTTAAAGGAGTATTAATGTGTTTAGTACTATTTTCAGTGTGATCCTGCTCAATCGGCTTTATGGCCAGTTCATGAAAGAAGCTTCCTATTACTTATTATAATGATTATTAAATACTAAACATGCACATAGCATTTTAATTTTGGATGGCTTTACAGTCCCTTCCCCAAAAATGTTTTATAGTCTAAATTGGTCAAACACAGAACTTGAAGATGACAGACAAAGGAAGGTTGTCAGGAAAGGAGCGATAAAAGATAACACAAACAAAAATGTCAATTTATACAGCAGTACTTCTGCTGTTTTATAGGCCAGACTGAGGTAAGGCAAGCTTTAGATTGTCTCTGGGGCAGGGACCATCTTTTTGTTCAGTGTTTGTACAGTCTCTAGTCCATTGGGGTCCTGATCCCACAGTCCAAATAATAATAATGAGTAGACAACACAAGGGTGGAAGTCATTAGTGGAAAGCATGGTGAATGGGTTTTGAGGCAGGATTTGGAGGAGATCAAAAATGCTTATGTCCTTCTTTCCCATCTAATATCCTGGGTCTGATTGTGCAGTGGCTCCATGTATGATTTCCACACGGGAAGTGACTATGAAATCAGGTTCTGTATGGAAAGGTACATTTTCTATGTTATAAGTGAATCTCCATCCTAGAAAATATTTGCTCTTCCAGAACACAGATCCTGCCTTTCAAACAAAGAAAACTGCAAGAGAAACATCTGCAGAGATGACTCCAAGACCTCTCGGTGCAAGTGTTCTGAAGGATTTGTTTTAAGTAGAACTAGGCAATATTGTGAAGGTAATATATGGCTTCAAATCATGGGATGGATGGGCCAACTGGATCTGCTTTCTCCCACACGTCTACCTTTTCTCAAATGTTGAATTACGTTTCTTGTGGCAATTCTAAAAATGCCAGTTAACTTTTTTCCTTATTATATTTCATTTTCATGTGTCCAGTTTCTGATTGAGTCTATAAACAGAAGTACCAAAATACTACCAGAAAGTCTGTTCTTGTGAAATGATGCAGTCTCAGTTTGGATTAGTAAAATGATCTTCAGAGAAGCATGCGTAATTTTCGGTGCTCATAAGAATTTAAATGAATCAAACTCCAAGGGTAAAATGTTCAAAACATGCCTAAGTGATTTTGTCACATTTTCAAAAGTGATTCAAGCTCCTAAACCACTTACTTTTGAAAATTTCTCCTTTCCTGTTTTAATCCAAATTAAATAGTCTTGGATTTTTCTTGAACTTTTTCTTTAAGTTGTAAAACTTGTCGTAGGGTAAAATTTATAAAAGCACACTAATCACGCAGGAGTCAGATTTACAAAAGTATTTAGACACTTATAGATGCAGCTGGTACCTAGTGGGATTTTCAAAAGTGTCTAAGCCGGTTCAGGGCCTAATTTACATTGAAATAAAATGGAATCACTTTAGAAAGTAGCACTTGGGATCCTAAATCACTTAGGGCAGAATTTTCAACTCTGAGTTTATTTTTCATAGTTTATTAAGAGCAGCATGTTTTACAAAATGAAATATTCTAGAACAATTAACATTAGAACAATTAAATAAAAATTTCTTTTTGAACTTTGTGTTAGTTTGCTTTATTAATCCATGCCCTTGCGAGTATTGACTATAATGACCCTACTCTGACATACAGTTATTTCTCTTGTCAGATGTCAATGAATGTGCTTTTTGGAACCATGGCTGTACTCTGGGGTGTGTAAACATCCCTGGCTCCTATTACTGTACGTGCCCAAGCGGGTTTGTTCTGCTGCCTGATAGGAAAACATGTCATGGTAAGTAGCTATAATACATAAATATTTGAGGACTGATCCTGGAGTCTTCACTTACACAAAAATCTAGTGTTTCCAGTTGGCTACATTTCTGTCTTTCAGCCCTTTAATATGTAAGTTAGATCAGTTAGACTCAGTGAGCCAAATGTAGAGGTCATGTTTGAGGAAGTATAACTTACATGTGGATAATCAAGTGCGAATCTCATGGAGCCTACAGGAATTAATTAAGCATCCAAAATCTAGGGTATTTACTGAATCAGTTCCAAGCTGTGAACGTCAATTTTTGGAGTTCTCCCATCGCTGGCGGTGTATACACTTTTGCAATGCTGACAGTGGATTTTTTGCAACATTGTGATGATAAATATCACACTGCAATATATGAGACAAAGAACATAGGAGGCAGTGCATTTTTTTATCTTGTTTGATCTTTAAGAACAGCTTGAGAGAGTATCAATTTTGAGATGATGATAATTAAGGTAATCATATAACAATAATATAAAACTGACCAAAATGCACATAGAGATCTCATTTCTATGGGTAGGCAGGAGGGAGCCCTGTAGACCTTGGACTCCTGACTTATTTGGAGAACTTTTCCTGAAGATTTTTTCAAATGATAGCAACTCTGAGCTAGCTACCGTAGCATTATCTTTCATGTTTAGAACAGAAATGATGGGACTGCCATGTTATTTTGCCTCACTGCATTCATGTTTGTCTTTCTGAAACACAACTTTGCATATTCATAAAAGTACAGTATCCGTATTTTCAAAGATAAGACAAACTGGGAAGTGAAAATGAGTGATGAAAATGTTTCATTTTGATAGTGTGATGGCTAACGTCTTGGCTGACACATTGGAGACTGAACCGGAGGCCTCCAGAGCTAAAGGAATATGCTTAAACAATTTAAGCTAATCTAATGAATCTAACACATGTGCTAGCCGGTTACAGTAGCACAAACGTATGTGACCTGATATATTGTCATTTCAAGCAGGCATATCTTGTGCACCTGGCATTTTGGGAAAAGCACAAAAATTTCCAGCCATCAGATTACATAGTATCATACTCTCACTTGTCATGGTCATGTACTCCTTATATGGAAGTGATTGTATATCTGAGAAGTCTCTTTACTGAGTGATTTTATTTTGTGAGGCATTTTATTCCATTTACCAAAGTATTCTGTAAGTGGTATAACCCCTATATAAGAAAACAAGTTACATGTCTCTAGAACATGGCATATGTATGTAGGAGAGATGCCAAACAACTCTAAGCTTATATAAACATATGTTTTCTGATTAGCTAGCTTCAAACAGCTTGTAGATAGTGCAATGAACCATAATTCTTGCAGTTGATTAATAATGGAAATACTGTATCCTGAAAGCATGAAAATTGACATCATACCTCCATCTCATTCCGCAGCAATAGAACGATTGTCGTTTTTTGACATGTGTCATTGTGAAGCGGAGGCAGTCATTTCTACAGATTCACATCCTATGACTCCTAGTATTTATGTTATATGAAATACACATAATGTGTACTCTTGGAGTAAGCCTCCATTATGCGCTGATATATCAAAAGGGAAAGTAGAATCATTTCTTCTTTTTGGAATATCTTCTTAAATTGATGTTCTGGCTAAAACCTTGAAAGTTTAGGAATGCCATCGTTTTGTTTTTCTGTGTAGTATTTTCCTTGTGTGTTAGACCTTGAACATCTTCCAGCTGTGATGTGAAATGATCTCTTCATGACACACTTTTCCAGATTTGTTTCTCAGCAGGGTCATAAATTTGACAAGCTCATATATTCCCAGTCAGTTGGCCTAATGGCATAACATTTCCTGAATGTTTTAAAATTTCCCTCTTTTGCTACTCCAATCTCTTAGAGACATTTTAGTAAATGGATCTGGATCGATGAAGTAATCTCAACAGTGTTTTATTCATGTTTGATTGGACTAATTTTTTAGTCATGGTTTCATTCATTTAGAGTTGCCCAACCTGGATGGCATTTAGCCATACAAAAATTTCTTTGAATTTTTGATTCATTGCCATGATTCTGTTCTGTTTTATATAGGTTCTTATACCACACTCATCACCATAGTATCTGAGGCCCAGATCCTCAGTGGTATTTAGTTTCCTAACTTCCACTGAAATCATTGAGGATCTGAGCCTAAGCGCCTCATATGTGCCATTTCTGTAAGGCAGAAATGAGGCACTCCTAAGTGCCATTTCTGTGAGGCAGATCTAGCTGCTGAATATAAGACTTGGGCTTATGAACACCTAAATCCTCACTGTACGTGGAAACCATAAAGTAATTTTGTGTACCTAGTCTTATTGATCAGGAAACGAAGGTGAATAAAAACACAGTGCACAGAGATGGGATAAAATGTTGGGCCTCAGCTTTATTAACGAACCTGCTAGTCAGGGCTGGATTTAGGGGCGGGCTACCCAGAGGACCGCATGAGGAGCTGGGCTTGAGGGGCGCTGGGCTCTTTTTGTTGTTAGTGAAAAAATAGAACATTTGAGGTAAAATGTTTCAGGTGTTTACCATCTTATATGATAGGGGTAAATCAGGCAAGCAATTGTGCATCAAAGCCGTGAAATGGGCTACAAATGCAATAAAAAATAAGGTATTCAAAAGTTTAACAAAGGATTGGCAGGGGCCACGGAGGTTTTTCGCCTTCCTCTGCAGCATGGGGCATGGGTCGCTTGCTGGTGGATTCCCTGCAGCTTGACGTCTTCAAATCTCACTTTTGAGGATTTCAATAACTCAGTCATGGGTTCGGGGTTGTTATAAATGTGTATGGGTAGGGTTTTGTGGCCTGCCTTGTGCGGGAGGTCAGACTAGATGATCATATTGGTCCCTTCTGACCTATGAGTCTATGAGGTGGAAGAGGTGCCGAAGATGCTCCTCGCTGGGTGCGCCATTTGCTCTAAGGCTGCCCTGCTATTTGTAGCACTTTAACCCCTATCAGGCAATGAGAAGAGTCACTGTGCGAGGACACAGTTTTACACCATAACTAGCAGGAGGGAGCTCTTGGGTTAAATAACATCTCTGTCTTCCCTGGCTGCACTTGACTTATCAGAAGAAATGTCTGCAGGGGGAGGGGTGAGTGTCCCTCTCACAGGACTGAGCCAGCCAGGACTCAGGGGAACATTCCCCTTGCTGGTCCCATGGAACAGTCAACCCCAGCTGATGTGGGGTGGGGGATGACAGGTGCACAATGCTTTGCATATCTTGTAAAGAACTTTTGCATAAGTTTCCTCACAACGGCCTATAACGGGGCAGCCTACCCCTTTAAGGGCCTGGAGGCCTTGGACCAGCTAGCCCTGTTCAATCAGCCTCACCTGTGCCATAATTAGCTGCACCCCAGCCTAAAGGGGAGGGAAAAATGGTCAGCTGATAGCCTGATGAACACCAGGACTTCATAAAGAGGGCTGAGAAAAGGTAGTCCAGGCGGGGTGCAGAATCTTTTGTTTGTCTGCACTTCGGTTAACTCAGAAGGGGTTACATGTATTTAGTGACTTGGCTGGAGGGCCAAGCCACCTTACTGATGCTGATCTGCGTGGGCAAAGCTGAGGGGCTCTACCTCAGAGGAGGAAACTGAGGCAGGGACTGCTTGCATCACCATGTTTGACCAAGAGGGGGCATGACGGGGCAGTGATGTATGTGGTGCAGCCTAATGTGTTCCTTTGTTGAGGCCCTAAAATTATCTAAGCCTCCACTCAGATTTACACTGATACAATGTTCCTTAGGTTGTTCTTGGAAAGCTGTTTGGAAACATGGGCATGGAAAGTCTGTGTGGTTACCAGTGCAGCTGAGCTCTTTAACTGCATTTCCCTGTGTGCTTGATTAGGAGAAGCCTGCATGTGTGTTATGTCCCCTCAATGCTACCTGTTCTGTGTTAATTTTCAGACAGTGGTCGGCAAGTGCCTTTTCTTTTACATGCGACACTTACCCATGGGGGAAAGAAGGTGTTTAAAAAAGCATCTCTGGGCTGAAGTTGTCCTCTGTTGCCCAGGTGTATTTTGAAGGGGTTTCATTTCACCACTTTACATGCCTTTGTTATTTTTGACTGGTTTGCTCTTTGGGTGTGTTCTATAGCTCGTGAAATCTCCGTTGGCTGCTAGCCTGGCACTCGTTACCAAGCTGTCCTGGGCTTAGTTGTGGCATTTAGGCACAGGTGATGAGGCACTGCACTGCCCCAGGAGTTGTATGCTCTAAAAGGCATAATCCCATTTTGGTGCATGGTGGGACGGGGGAGGCGTTGCTATGGTGCTCCAGGATGATACAATTGGCTTTCCTTGGTGCACCTGGCCTGCACCATGGGCTAATATGGATCAGGTGGAGCTTTTGCTCTGCTTCTCTGCACCTCCAAGTGTGCACCTGGGGGCACACAGAGAGAGGAGCAGTTCCTATGCTCTCCTGAGCTCAGGGATTGCAGTTGTGACCGGCCCTTGCATGGAATGCAGAAGCTTAGGGAGGAGACCCTATTGCAATCTATCCCTATCTTTGCGTGGTTTATTCATGGCACTATTTTACATACAGCTCCTTGGGACTGGGAACATTTTCAATGCTGCTCATTACTCTGTCAATCAGTCAATTCATAGATCATTTTAGTTATTTTTCAAGGCACCTATCCCCTTAATATTTAAGTGCTGACCAGTGATATAAGGGTGAGAAGAAGATAATCCACATCTGAGATAGGTGAGGGACTAAGCACGGATTAATTTAACTCCTAGATTACTGTTCTATAACATCTGTAATACTAAATGACTCCCATCCCATAAAGTGTGCACCTAATCACAACACCAGCACATCTTCTCAACCAAGAAGAGAGCTGGAATAATGGAAGCCTACAGTAGCCTGAAACTTTGATGATTCCCTGCTTATTATATAAACCTCTTCATTCTAAAGCCATAAGTTCCTATGAAGGTATTAATGTGAGGTCATTTGCAAGGTACTTAGAGGTCAGAAAAATGCTGTGCAGAGAACCGTTGCCTTGGATAAGGAATGTTTACTGTAACTATGGACCATTCAAGCCAGCATCTGTGGGAAACCTGCATTTGTTCCAGTTTCAGCTCCTCCCAACAGATGTTGCCATATGGCACTAAGGCCATGTAAAGAAAGAAATATGTTGGCTGGAAGGAGGACATGTAGGGCTGTTTTCCTGTCTAATTAATTGAAAGGGAAAGAGTATTAATGAAGGAAATCTAAAGACGTAGTTGGCACTGTCAACAGTTGTAATGGAAAGTCCTGTCCGTGTGGCTAAAAACCAGAAAAGCAGTTCTGTGCTATCTAGAAAGCCTATTTTCTCCCACAGAAATTAATGGCAGAATTGACTACAATGGTACTCAAGAGAAACAGAATAGTTCTTTGTGTTTATTAATATGTACCTATTATGAGCCTCTGGCTGACTTTACCAAAACAATTGAAAGAATCGCCATACATTTTCTGCCCACAACAGGCAATATAACAGTTACTGAGACAGCTATGAGGGATCATATGTTGGGAACAAAATATTGTATCCCATGTGATCAGTTTCTTGTGATGGCTTAATGGGGGAGGGTATGCATTGGTAGTGGTCGGTTTTTTCCCACCACCTACTTCTGCCTTCGATTACTGTAATAATTAATTGTTTGTATTACTGTAGCACTTGGGGTATGGCTACACGGCAGCTGGGAGTGAGCCTCCCAGCTGGGGTTGACAGGCTCATGCTAGCTTCGTTGCAGCTGATGAGCAAAAAATAGCAGTCAGCACATTACGACAATGGTAGAGATTCAGGCTAGCCACCCTCTGCCTGTGTCTCATTGTCCACAATTTCCTTTGTTCCCTTTATCCCAAGAGTCTCCACTTGACTCCAGGGAAATGGAAGCAGCCCCCCTTGGTTTAGTGCAGCAGCTCAGTGAGTCAGTGTTTAACCTTCCCATTGTCTTCTGAGCACTCAGTTGCAAGCACTCCCTCAGACAGCCTTCTGTATTTGCAACAGAGACTGAACAGAAGTCTATTGCAAAGCACACTGGTTCATGGTCATGGGAGCACAGCCAGATTTTGGTAAATCTTTGGTGCAAAGCCAGCAAAACTGTGGACTTCCGTGAAAGTACCAGGAACTATCATGAATACCAGCAAATAGCAAAGAAGCTATCAGGTTGGAAAATTTACTGGATTGGTGACTACTGCCGAGAGCAGATTAAGTACAGGAAAACCAGGGACCAGAACTGCACATTAGGCAACTCGCTGACATGGCCATTTTATGAAGAGTTTGGCCAGGTGCTAGGCACTGTGCCAAGCCCAGAGCCAACAGTGGTGCATGATGACCTGGTCAGCCAGGATGGTGCTTTGCAGGCCTCAGAATCCAGCATGGGGACTGATGGGAGTCAGCAGCAGACACCGAGTGAGGATAGTGAAGTGAGTCTTGCTGAAACCGGTCCCAGAGGAGGCTTTGGAGCAGGAGCAGCAGCAGCAGCACATACTGGGGCTGTACTCTGAGGAGCTGTTTGATGCCACCCCTGAGGAACAGCCTGCTGCGGAGCTTGCAGCAAGCCATGGAAGGAACAGAAACTGCCCCGAGCGTGGTAAGTTTCTGGCTCCCTTGTAATGTTTGTTGATACAGTAATGGGAAGGATTTCTGTTATATGAACCAATGCAAAAGTTATTAGAAGTCCCAGCTAGCACATGGCTCTGCTAATGGCAGGTTGTCTGCCACCAGCAGTTTGGCTCCCCCTTCCTTGACTATGTGGCGTTCAAAATGGTGACCAGGAAATGCAAAACTGTAAAAACACTTTGAAAGTGAATTTTGATTTGAGAAGGCTCAGATTTTTGCTTAGAGCATTCCTGTTTCTTAAAAATAATAACCTGACATTGCCATACCCGTAAGTACGCCGCTCTGTATCCGCTCAGTGGCATGACAAGCCGCTTGGGAACAATGAACTGGGGAGGCAGGGCAGTGGCAATATTTTACATTTACAAACGTAGTCCCTTTTCAGCCAAAGGTAGCCCATGCAGTCCAGATGTGACAAAATCATTTGTGCCAGTTTTGACTGGGCTTTGAAATTTTGTTCAGAAACATAGCAGGAGGCAGATGGGTAAGGAACATAGCTCTAGAGTTTTGTGTGTTTGCATGCAGCCATAACAAACTAAGCCTTGTGGATGTTAATCCAGCATCCTGTTGATTCCCTTGTGAATTCTGACCCAATACCAGGTGCTGATAGTTGCAAACTTTTCCTGAAGCAGGAACTTCAGATAGGTAGTTGCATCTTGGGGAAGGGCGTATTTTCCAAGCCTCCTTGGTACCTGACCATAGATATTCAATCACTGCATATTTGAATACTTTAGTTGCATACACTGCAGGTTTCCCACTAGTAGCTTGGAATAACATCTCCCTTTGCCACAAGAATTGTTAGGTACTCCAAAGTGCGGAAGGCCTGAAATGATAGAAAAAGCTTTTGCAGCATGGCCATTGATGAGCACCCACCTGCCCCATGCCCAGATAATTCTGTAACTTTTAAAAAACAAAAAACAGTTGTGCATTTTTATCTTACCGTTGTCCCTGCACTTCTTTCAATGCAATTAACCGGGCTGTGTCCAGGGACCGACCGTCTGTTTGCTCTGAAATATCCTTCTCATGATATACTGAAGTTCAGTCTGGAAAAGTAACATTTTATGTCCTTGAAATTCCATGGGAATTTTTTCTTTGCTCCTGCATTGAGCTATATGAGACAATAAACCTCCTGTATCTTGTCCTGTTCCAGGACCCTTGATCTCTGCTGTAGCAGAAGGCTGGGCCAACATATCTTCATGAACCATTCCAAGAGGAAGTGTTTCCAGGGTGAACTTCTGGTTGAAGTTCTGGACAGGGCCAATGAGCAGATACAGTACCAAAGACTGAGGGACTTGTAGCTAGAGGAAAGGCACGGCGAGAGGCTAGAGGAAAGGCTCAGGCTGGCTGCACAGCTTGAGGACATGGTTTCAGCATGGGAAGAGGGACTTGCTTGGCAGTTCCTGGAACAGGAATGGTGGCTAAGGGAGGAGGAGAGAGCTCAGTAGAAAGAACTGTTTGAGTGGCTGATGTCACTAATAGCCACAAGACTACCGGCTTCTGCTGAATCACCCATACCACGGCGTGAGTCCCCTGTGTGGTACTGTGTGATGCAGTCTAGAAACAGCTTGGAAAACTCCATGGCTGGGTGGCCCATGCCACTGGGCCCCATTAGCGGCTGGGGAGGGCAACTTTGCCACATAGAGCCCTGCATATTGATCCCATCCCTTGTGAGTGCCTCCACCTCTCCTCTGGTGCTGGGTGTGTGGCAAAAGGGGAAAGAAGGGACAGGAGAATGGGGGTTCAGGGTATATGCAGTGCCTGGTGGTTTCTGTCTTGTACAAGGTTTCACTGTTTGAACTTGTTCATACACTTTTTGGGTATTTTTTTAGTTTTGTTTTTGCCAAGGTTCTGTTGGTGCTGGTGTGGTAATGGCACCTGGCCTGCCTGGCAATGGGTTAATGTTTTACTTTTCTAATGCATGTTTATAAATAAAGCTTTTTATTTTGTCAAAAAAGTGTATTGCTGTCACTGTATCATTTCATGGACTGTGGATTTAAAATAATAAAGGGTCGCCTCTGGCTTCACAAAGATTATGTAGAGCACAGCAAGCCACAGTAACGTGCACAGCATTGATGCACTGGAATCCAAATGGGTCTTAGACATCGCCAATGGGATTTCACTCTACAAAATACATTCAACAACCATTCTGCACCTGCTGAGGGTGTAATTAAAGCGTCTTTTGCCAGGGCCTTTGAAATCAGGTACTGTTTCATAAGGCAAGAGAAAAGAGTCCCCCAGAATAATGGTGGGACAGTAATTCTGTTTGACAATGTCATTTGGTGGGAATAGTGTCCCAGCCTGTCCATGAATGCAGACTCCTGATGGGAGGAAAACCCTGGCTATATAAACTTTCCCAGTACAGCCCACATTGACATTCCTAAATTGACCTCTGTGGCCACAATGGTCTATATAACAATCAAGTAGCACCCTTTGTGGTTTGTGTGCTCCTTGAGGAGTGCAAGCTATGGGCACATGAGTCCTATCAATGGCCCTGATGCAGTTTGGAAATTCAATACTCTCAAAGCCAGCAGTTGCTTCAGGAATTTGTTATGCCCTCCATCTTGGGATAAACCACATGCCTGATTGTCTCAGAAACCTCTGTCACAGCTTTACCCACCGTTGACTTTCCAACACCAGACTGGTTGGCACTGGACATAGAGCAGTCTGGGGTAGCCAGCTTCCAGATGGTTATAGCAACCTGCTTTTGGATGGGCATGGCTGTGTGTGGTTTTACCAAGGAGGATCAGGGCAAGCTGCTCACAGAGCTCCAGAAATGTAGCTTTCTTCATGCAAAGGTTCTGGACCCACTGCTGGTCATCCCAGCTCTGCATGATGATGTGACCCTGCTCCAGAAATGCCGAGTGTCATGAGCAGCATCAGCCAGTGCGAGTCTGTTATGTCTGTGTCCACCTACGCCTCACAGAAGCCCTGCCTGTTTCCTGACACATGAGTGAGAGCACAAGCAAGAGAAGTTCTTCAAATGGCGCCTCTTCCATGTTGCTGGCTCCAGCAGCTGGGAGCGTACAGACCAAAATGACAGCGTGGCAGGATGTGTTGGGCGGCTGTTCAGACTTTCGGTAATGTGGAGGGTGGACAGTCAAGTTTTGTTTCCATGCACCCATGGTCAAAGGGCTAGAGTAGCCACATTGCAGGAGGGCGCTTATGGCTGGTTTGACTCAGGTCTGCGTGCTGCAGTGTGAATGCCAGAGCCCCAGGTTTGAGCCCAGGGTAGAAAATTCTTAATGTAGGGTTGACAATCAGTATAGATGCTCAAGCCCTGGGTAACCCTAACTCCACTGGTTCAAGTCCTGCTAACCTAGTGCTCACATTGCAGTACCCTTAGGGCAGTGGTTCCCAACCTTTTTGTCTCAAAAGCCACAGATATCATTTTTACTACCCTGAAGGGCCACCAGTCTCTGCCAGCAGACCCCCACCTGACGCCCCCTGCAGCCAGATGGAAAGAGTTCAGTGAGGAGGCTCTCCCATTCCCCTGGCTGCAGCAGGGAAACCACATGCGTCTGTAGCCCTGTGCGCTATACCTCGGTCCCTAGGCAGTGGCTCCCTTCTGTATCCAGGGGGACGGGAGATTGGTGCTCCATGTCTTCTGTCTCCAGTAGGGACCCCATCACCTAGGGACCCAGGTGCAGCGCTTTGCTGTGCTCCCTGCTACAGCCAGGGGGAGGGGAGAGCTGATCTCCTATTCTCTTGGCTGCAGCAAGGAGTCTGCACCAGTTTTTTAGCCACGCGGCACCATGTTCCACCTGGGTCCTTGGGCAGCAGCTCCCTTCTGCAGCCAGTGGGAGGGGAGTGATGGGCTACTTTGAAAGCTCCCACGGGCCACTTTTGGCCCCTGGGCTACAGGTTGGGAACTACTGCCTTAGGGTATGTCTATAGTAGAATAAAAAACCCGTGGCACTGCTGTGGCTGGCCTGGGTCAGCTGACTTGGGTTTGCAAGGATCAGGCTGCAGAGTTACAAGTTGCTGTGTAGATGTTAAGGCTGGGCTGGAGCCCACGCTCTGGGACCCTTCCCCAAACATCTGCACAGCAATTTTACAGCCCTGCAGCCTGAGCCAGCTGCCCCGAGCCAACCATGGGTGTTCAACTGCTGTGCAGACGCACCCTTAGATGCCCTACCTGAGATCAGGGCTCCGTTGAGATAAGCACTGTGTGTATACAAGTGAGAGACAGTCCCTGTCTGGAAGAGCTTATGATCTAAGGTCCTGATTCAGAAAAGTATGTAAGCACATGCATAATTCGAAGAACATAAGTAGTGCTATTGACTTCAGTGCTTCAGTGCCTTTCTGAATTATGGCCTAATAAGACAAAACAGAGGGTGAGCAAAAAGGAATGTTGTTGTCCTCATAGTATAAAGCACTTTACATATGGAGAACTGAGGCACTGAGTAGATTAAGTATTCATCGTCACACAAGGACTACATTGCAGAGCTGGGGATTGTACCCACATCTCCTGATGGCTAGTTCAGTGACTAACCCACAAAACCATCCTTCTCTTCAGATTATTAACCGTCCTCATAGTTTCAGAACTCCTGTCCCTGTTCCGTTATTTGGTTAGTTTCACGTGCAACAAATGAATGCCTTTAATTGCTGCTACTTTGCTGACACCTCAGTGAAATTTTGGAAAGTTTAAAATTGCAAGGTATGCATTAACAGCGTCAGAGCACGGCAACAATTTCAACTTTCTCCTTTATTATCCTTAATAGAGAGAGGTTTTGAAAAGCAAACAGAAATATTATCCTGTCTGTGACCACACATGAATGTTTGTTGTGCCTTTTAAAAAATGATGATTCACTTTTGGGAATTTAGTGTGGGTTTTTCTTAATTCTTTTCCCTTTCAAATTACCATAGAACTCTTTTCCTGTGCAAATAATCACACGGAATGCAGCCATGGCTGTCTTCAAACATCTAGAGGGCCTGTTTGCTTCTGTCCCGAGGGATCAGTGCTCAGAGGAGACTGCAAAACCTGCACGGGTAGGCATATTAACATATTTCTTGCTTTAATGGCTGCCAAAGTCTATGTTTGTTACTAGTGTGGAGCGCCAGAGCTGGATGATGGTGTTTGACACTTGCTTTGCGCAGCTGCCAATGGCTGTGCATGGCAGTGGAAAACCAATCTTTGATTGGATGGACAGAACTCATCTGAACCAATTGACATTTCTTGTCGGTGGCATTTAAAACCCTTCAGGCCATATTCTGCTGGGCGTCTTTGTAAATGCTAATCTGAACACTACACGGACATTTGTTCCAGAACACGGAGGTTAGTGATTTTCCCTTCCCAAAATCTCTCAGGAGGCACGGCACAGAAGGTACAACTCAAAAATTGAGCTGGGAGTGGGTGGTAGCAGAGGTGACTTTACAGCGCTCCAGATTCTGGGCTGCTCTAGTTTATGGCAATCTTAACTCAGCTGCCGATGGGCTGCTTTGTAGCCTGTATAGCCATAGTATAAAGCACTTTTATTACTCAGCTTCCCCTGCTGACACCCTCTCCCATTCCCAAAGGGCTGCAATGGGGGTGGGGGGAAGGAGGAGAGGACAGTGTAGGAGTGCTTTGCCAGCCTTTCAACCTTTGATACTTCTGTGTCACAGGAATTCCCCCAGGGCCATCCTGGCCCCTTTACAGTTCCTGCATATTCTCGTGTGTGTCATACAGTGGCCACAATCCAGAAAAGATTAGTTGGGGGTGGAAATAGTTTTAGTTAGCGTGACATCTTTTTTTGCTGCGTACACCCAGTTGAGTCAGTTTGTGTAGTCAATGGGTATGTCTACACTGCACCTGGGACTGTGCTTCCCAGCCCAGGGAGACAGGCATGTGCTAGCTCTGCTCAAGCTAACATGAGAAAAATAGCAGTGTGCACATTGTGGTCCAGGGAGTGGCTTGGTCTAGCTGCTGAAGTACAAGACCATCAGTTGTCAGGAGGGTAGCATGTGCTGCAACATCCATTCTGGTATTTTTATCATGCTAGTTGTAGTGGACCTAGTGCATATCTGTCTTCCTGGGCTGGGAGGCATGCACCCAGCTGCAGTGTAGAGGTAGCCACATTTCTCTCTGTGGCCATGTGTGTGAAGAATGGCTTCTTTCACTGTGGGTAGGGCTGTGCAGTGAATTTTTTAAAAATCTAGTAAATCACTTGCACTCATCATCTCTAGTTGAAGACACGAGCCATTCTCCTAACAAGGGGGCATGGGCTAGAAAATGAAGCAATGAAGCACGATGTTCTGGCTTGTGAAGTTAGAAAATCAGTCTGTTTCATTGCTTCATTGCCCTAACCCATTTCATCTTCTGGGGAGAGAATGGCTTTAATTTGCTGTGTCACGGCACAAAGTGCAGATGTTCAGCATCTAATGGAAGTCATTTCTTTCTGTAGATTTGACTAGATCAAGTGAGCAAGTAAAATGAGCTGAATTAAATAATCAACATATGAGAGCTCTGTTTGTATGTCCTAATGGCCCTGTTGTAAATCTTCATGAGGAGATGTAACAAGAAGGCGCTGATAATCTTCATCCATTGTGGTAAACTTTGGCCTTCAACAGTAATGCTGACTTCCTGAAATTTCTGTTAGCCATAAAATCCATTTCATAGTTGAAATCACAATTGTATAGTGGGCTTTTCTTCACTTGTGACTTTATAATGTTTTACATTATAACTATAGTTTAATTTTTAAAAATGCTCTGTTTAAGGTTGTACATCTCTGGATAATGGTGGATGTAGCCAGATTTGTACCTCTTTAAGTCCTTTCTCCTGGAAGTGTGGTTGTTTTCCTGGATATAAGCTGCAGGGGGATAAAAGACACTGCACTGCTATAGGTCAGTATTGAAGTGTTCCTGGATATTCCTGGCTACATAATAAGAAAGTTATAACAACTTTTCAAGGGGATTATGTATTTCAGATCAATCTCTAACAGTTTTTAGTTCATTGGAATGAATTTGAGGAATCTTGGTAATTTGGGAAAATAAAACATGTTGAAATATATCACAGCATACATAACTACATAGTTCAGTCTCCCTTGCACCAAATTGTTTCTTTAGTCAACTTCAGTAGTTCATGAGAGGTCCCATCCTGCACTGGGTTGTGTGTGTGTGTGGGGGGGAGGGATTGTTGTGGCCTGAAAATAAATGGGGAGTCACATGTGAGCAGCAGTCTGCTCATGTGCTAGACAATGCAGGATTGGGGGTCTAGGATTGGAAGAGACCCTGCCTAAGAAGACAGAGGGCTGGGAACTGCACAAGCTGAAAGGACAGAGGGGGAAAGTAGCCCAGGGGAAAACTGCAGCCAGAAGCACTGTCAGCAGTGGATAGCTGCTATTATTAGGGCCCCTGGGCTGGGTAGGCCTGGGTCCCCTCTCTCCTGCCCCCTTGCCCTACTGGGCGTGACCGGGCTGACAAATGCCCAGAAATAGGAGCACCAGGTGACGCCCTGACCCTCCAAGAGAAAGAAAAGTGCAGGACCCACAGTAGTGCCACAATGTACACACAGATTCTAGAGAAGAAGGATTTTCTTGTGGCTGAGTCATTGGACTGGCACTGAAGAGACGTGGGTTCAATTCCTGTCTCTGTGTGCCCTTGGGCAGATGACCAGGCGCTGATCCTGTGAACAATTACACTTACTTTTATTCTCATGTGTAGAGCTAAGCACGTACATGTTCACAGGATCAGGACCTAAATTTTGGTGCCTCATTTTCCCCATCTAATAATCCTTCCTTTCATCCTTTGTCTTTGCCTTTCGCTATTTCAATTTAGCTTATAAAATCTTGGGGCAGGGAGTGTCTCTTACAACGTCTTTGTACAGTGCCTAGCACAATGGTGCTCCACTCTCACTAGTAATCTCTGGGCAGTACTGTACTTCAGCAATAATTAATTAATGTTGGAGGATTGATTGAGACTGTCAGACTAATTTCATTGGGGACCTAAGTGATTTAAGTCTGGGGCCCATGGGTGAAAGACGAGTGCAATAAACAAAAGCACTACCAAGCCCCCCTCTTTTTTACATTTTAAAATGTACGACTAAACTGCAGTCGGATGTGCGATTGCAGCTCAGGCAGGCACACCTGTGCTGGCATTAATATGGCTAAAAATAGCAGTGGATATTCGGCACAGACCCCAGCATGGGCTAGCAAAGCAAATCTGTCGCCCAGGGTTCCAGGCAGGCTTGTACAGTCCACACTGAAACCTGTGTTGCCACATCTCCATGGCTATTTTCATTTGTGCTAGCTAGGTTAAAGCATGTCTACCTTTGAGTGCATGGTAGCCATGCCCTTAGTCAGTGGTTCTCAACCAGGAGTACATGTACCCCAGGGGGACACAGCTCTTCCAGGGGATGCGTCAACTCATCTAGATCAGTGTTTCTCAACCTGGGGGTTGCGGGTTGGGAGCAATCACAAGGGCAGAGCTAGCATTAGGGGGTGGCAAGCAGGGTAATTGTCCTTGGCCCCATACAGCTAAGTGACATGCTTGATCCTGGGGCAGTGAAGCTTGGGTTTGAGCCCTGGAAGAGGTGCATTAGCCTGGAAAAGTTGAGAACCACTGCAGTGATTCCCACAATAGTGGGCACGGGGAAAGGGGGAGGCGGGAGTGTGGCTTATAGGCTATGTTTATGTCCTGTATTTTAACACTTCCCTTTCTGTTTCTTTGCTAAATAAAATACATCCCGGTTCAGTTTCTATATACCTGGGCCCAGACTTTCAAATTTTCCCTAGTCAAAAGTTCTATTGACTTTAATGGGAGTTTGCTTGAGGAAAAGACCGAGTAATAACTAAGTAAGGACTTCATGATTTGGCCTGTGTGAATCCAGCATCTCTATTCAGTCAGCTGTGCAGAAGAGATAAGTGCCAGTTTAAATTTTAGCAATAAAAGGAAAAGAGGCAACTGCTTTCAGTGATAGACAATTCACTTTTTCCTTCTTCACTGATTAGATCTTGTTGATGTTGAACTCTGATTAAGATGATAGAAACAAAAAAGCAAGGAGAGAGAGAGAGAATAGAAATGTGCACTCTGATTGCTTTTTCACACTTAAAGCATCTTATCTACAGATTACTCTGGGCCAAAACAAATTAACATGCATGCAAAATTTCATTAACAGGCCCCAGGCCATTTTTGTTATTTGCAAACGGCCAGGACATTCGCCGCATCGGTTTTGATGGAACAGATTATGCAAGTTTGCTCGACTGGCAGATGGGAGTAGTCTTAGCACTGGACTATGACCCAGTTGAAAGTAAGGTAAGGCATTAAAAACGAGAGGATTTTGAAGTGTTGCAAGGACAAATGGACTATGCTTCCTTGTACTTTAACCTTTTTGCTGCCAGTGAGCCAGATGACATGCTGGGGTGGTGCATCATTCTGCTGAATGTCTGGCACCACAGTTGGTGTGTTCTGTCACGAACAGGACAATAAACAGCAAGGGGTTAAATATGACCCTTCTGTTCTGTATCTACTAGTTTCATGTGGTCCATATGCCAAAATGTCTGGATTTCCCACATAGTTTTAAGCGTGTCAAGAACAAAGAGACAAGATGGGTGAGGTATTATCTTTTATTGGACTACCTTGTGTTGGTGAAAGAGACACTGTCTAGAACAAAAACACTTTAAACAAGTTTAAACTTCAGAATCATTTCCTGGCAATATATTAGGTGCTTTTATTGAAGGATCATAGAAAACCAGGGCATCTTTATCATGGATGCACATTAGAACCCATACCATATGTAGTGCTGTTTTAACAAGCATTGCACCCAAATCTCTAGTATTATTAAACCAACCTGCTGCAAATGTGGTTAGCCTTACAGAATGTGGTTAGCCTTGCAGAATGTGGTCCTGATTCTGCCTGGTACTCCTGGCAGGACACGGAAGTCTGCCCACAGAGTACAGCTTGCCAGATTGGTGCCAGTGAATACTGCCTTATTCCAGTGTTTTCAGCCTGGTGAATTTAGAAGAGGGATGGTTGAATGCTGCTTTGTTAAGTCTTGTATAGTAGGTAGTTTTCTCCCTATAATGAGACGTATCTCCACTGTTCTCCAAGGGAATGCAGTATGCTCCCGTTTATCTGAATAGCATGGGGGACGCAGATTTTATTTGGATAGTTGGGACTTCAGATACATGAGAGGGCAGCCTCTTATCCCAATCCCCCAGCGATCTTCCTTGCACATATGACCATTTTCAGAAATTTGAGAGCTAGGGGACACTTGCTGAGGCTTGGGGCTCCAGCCCCATGGAGCATGCCTGCCAGGGCTTGGGGCTCTGAGCTCCAGCCTTACTCCTGCTGAAGCCTGAGACCCAGCAGGTGGCACCCCAGGAGGCTGAAGTCCTGAGATCTCCCTCCCTGCTGGGCAGAAGCCCCTAACTCCACCACCCCGCTATTGGGCAGAAGCCCGAAGCTCCTCGACCCTCTGCCCTCCCCCCAGTCTGATAGCAGTGTTGGGGGGGAGCTCTGTGAGCCACACTTTAACTATAAAAGAGCTGCGTGTGGCTTGTAAGCCACAGTTTGGCCACCCCAGGTATAGACTTTGCTGTTGTCACTGCGCATGGACAGCAACAAGAAGACAGCAGATTCCCTAGCACTCGGGCTGCTTGGCTCAGGGCACACATGCCCAGCAGTGCCTCCTATGGGCCACCTGCAGAGCAGCATGGAGGCCGCGCAGAAGAGGAAGCTGGACACTTCGGTGCTGCATCAGCCAGGGACAGAGCTACACCACTGACCCAGTGATGGTGCGGGGAGGAAGTGAGGGGGCGAGGGCAGGGATGTGCATGTAGGCAGCTGGGCACGGGTGGCAGGGAGCTTCACTGTGAGGGTTGCATGCCAGCGGCTGGGTGGAGTGGCTAAGTGAGGAAGGGGGGATGTGGGGGGTGCACACAGGCAGTTGTTTTGGGGTGGGAACAAGGACAGGATTTGGATAATGTGGCGCTTCAGACAATGTGGTTTTAGATAAAGGGGCATTTGCTGTAATTACACCGTATGCTTCTAAAGCACCTTTTGTTCCGAAGCACCCCCGACATTTAAAAATGGAAAAATCCCAGAAGAAAGCAGCGCAGAGGCATACAGAAAAGTCTGCCATTAGCTTCAATGGATGCAGGGCCTGGGGTGCACAAAATTAAACCAATACAAATGTTAGCAGAAGGATAATTTCAGTCAATGTAGGAATGCAGCTACCTCTTCCATGACACCATGGCCCTTTGATAGTACTATGTAGTTATAAATTAGTCTGTTCTGTGGACCAAGTCATGCTCTACCTGTGAGGAGACTTATCTGCAATGTTGTCTCAGTCACAAAAGGCAGTGCTTCTCTACGGGCTTAGTTCTGCAAATGGCTAAGCACTCTGGCCCTCATCCAGCAAAAATGTCTAGAAGTGCTAGCTGGATTGGGACCAGAAGCTCAGCGTGCTGCATGATCGAGCCCTCTAACAGATGTACTCTAGTTGAAGGAACTAGTTACCAGACAGCATGGGAGGCACAGAAATGAGAAGATGGTGACTGTGGATTTCATTTGTTGCCGCTTTCCCCAAATAATGAGCGATAGCTGCAAAGGCTTGAAATCATGACTTTAAGAAATACCAACCTTCTCTACTTCCATATATAGGCCCCAGTCCTGCAGAGTTATGTAAGCACAAATCATCCCTTTGAGAGCAACAGGACGACTCTCATGCTTAAAGTTAAGCCCATGAATAAGACTTTGTAGAATTGGGGTCATGGATCATTGTGGGTCTGATCCTTCACTCCTTTCAAGCAAAATATCCCTTGAAGTTAATGAGAGTTTGCCCCAGTTGAGTTAAAGGCTCAAGAAAAATCTACAGTCAGTGCAAAGTCATTTATGTTGTTGTTTGCATTTGCAATGAAGTTTTAGTTTTAGTTTGTATGCAGTTTTGCAGTTCAGGATACAGTTCTCTGCGGATATCAGATATAAAATGGCTCTTCTGGTAATCATAATGCTAGACTGTGGAGCATTCAGATTTTGGCTGACACCTTGCAAGTTTCTCTGCATGGGCCAGAACTTTGTGCCCGCTTGCAACCCCCCATTAAGAGTCGGGTCCTAATTGGGGCCTGGTGTTTAAGGAAAAACAAAAAGAAATGCAAAAAGAGGTGGAACAGGAGAAAATTATATCCATCCCCCTCCAGACACGTGCTTTCATTTACTTAAATGGTCTGGCAGCTAGATATTAACATATTTCTTTCTGCCTATTCCTCCTCTTGTTTTGTGGGCTGTACTTCACATGAGGAGGTTGCTGTCTGACAGAGCACCTTAGGTTATTCAGGAGGTAATATGTAGGGCAGCTAGGATTTATTGCTAAGCATGCTCAGCGTGCAGAAGTCATTCTGGTTGAAGGATAAGTGCTTGCTCATTTGATCAATAATCACAGGTTACCATTTTGTGAATAAGCGAATAGAGATATTTCCAAAAAGGAAACTCATAGTCACAGGTGAAACAGTAAGATCAGGGAAACTGGGCAGAAATTATATATGAAATAATTGGAAATAACTCTTATGTTTCCTCTTAACAGATTTATTTTGCACACAAAGCCTTGAAGTGGATAGAACGAGCTAATCTGGATGGCTCAAAACGTGAAAAAATTATCTGTGAAGCTATAGATATACCTGAAGGGCTTACTGTGGACTGGATTAACCGTAAATTGTATTGGACAGACAGAGGGTATGCTCCTCTTTCTGCACTGATGTCAGAGCACATAACATCATAAAATATATGGAATAACTGAATTGTAATATGGGAATAATTGAGATGTTACTCTAAATACAGCAGTGTTTCACATAGTGACTGAAAGTCATTACCAACTGAAAGCATAGCATCTGAAAATCAGTGTCAAGGGTCTGAAAGCATGTTTTTAAATCATTGTGATTCTGATATTTTACTTCTCGGACAGCCAATTTCCCACTGATTTCAGGTGATCAGGCTCAGTTGTAATGAATGCAGAACATGGGCTGCATATAAACATGATGAACGTTAGTAAGCTATATACATGACCTATTTTGGATATAACACAGAATCACAGACCGTTTTGAGTTAAATTGAGAATCTTCATTAACTGACTGTCATAAGAAGGGTTATATCCTCTTTGTGGCTTAGTCACCAGTGAATAATATGATCACATGTCTGAGCCAGTGCGTTACACTATTCACAGAGGAAAATGAAGGCCCATCTTTGGCAAAAAGGCACTGTCGGATTAAAGCAACACAATAGTGGTTATATGAAAGATGAACGATGGCTACATAGTATGACCAACCTTTTACTCGTCAATGAAAAGTGATTCTGAATACCCAGATCAGCTTACTATTGTATGCGCTGTACCCTGAATTACACCTTCCTTACTCTGTGTGGGGTATATACCCAGACTAGTTGTATTTGTGAACTGTATGGCAAATATGTGGATCAGCTTCCTATATAAAAATTAGTAAAGTTCCTATGCCCACCTTCAGAAGGTGTAGTTCATGGGTGGAGTTATGAATTTGTACCTGTCATACATTCTGAGCTACCGGTTTCTCCCTCATATTATCACATGCCTATATTCCTCCTTCCATCCTGCCACTGCTGGCTCTTTCCTTGTTGATTCAGCTAGGAATGGAAGGATGTAGTCACACGTTAATACTATTCTCTCATTTGTTTCCCTGGATAAACTTTACAAACTGTTTTCTGCAATCTTTTCTGGATAAAATAGAGGACTTGGGAGCACCTTTCTTTGTAAAGTGCTTTGAGTCCTATGGATGAAGAGTGCTATATATGAGAAAAATATTTATTACTTTTGTCCCTTAACATTTTTCCTCATTCAGAAGCTTATTTTCTACTTCATTCCAATTAATGTTCTTAATAAACCAACTTCCAACTCTCTACATAAATGAAAAAAGTGAGTTTAAGATTTCCTGCAGAGGGTATTCTGTCATCACTCCATTGGACCAGAGAATGGAGTTATGACATGAATGATTAAAACAGTGGGCCAGTCAGTGCTTGTAGGATTAGCTTCTGTATTTGAAATGCCATTTATTACACTTTATGGTCAACTAAAGCAAATGACAGTTTAAAAACTCAATGAGTATATTTTGCTAAAGAGGGGAATGGAAATGATAGTAGTAATGGCTCAAATTGTGTCATGTACATTTCAGGAAGTCCTACATTGGAAGGAGCGATTTGAACGGAATGCACAGAGAAATGATCATCAAGGAGAACATCTTCCAGCCTCGAGGGATTGCGGTTCACCCACTAGCTAAGTAAGAAGTAATAGATACTATTGACCTAAGACTAGGTGGTGAAGAAGGTAAATACAAAAGCTTCTTTTTTTTCTCTCTCTGAGGTCCTCCCTTTGTCCCACACAAACTGAGCTTGTTGATCTCTTCCTAAAATACTTGTCCACTGTTGGCAGTGGACCGCCTATGGCCATAGTAATTGGGGGTGTTGCACATGGAGATTGATGGTGCTGGGTGAGAGAAGTTTGCAGAGCACCGACCATCACTGTCCTTGCTCTACACAGTTCTATCAGTTCTTCATTGTCAATGGGTGCCTGATTCGCTTTGGAACAGGAAGAAAGCAGTAAATTAGTTCCCCCCACCCAGAAACTGCCTCCCTATGACTTTCCTAATAAAGACAAACATTTGCCTTTAGGACACACTCTGACTTCACATGCTGTCTCCCTGGTTTTGTGTGGATGGGCAGCTGTAGCAGTGGGAATCTAGAAGCAGGTTTTAAAAATACTTATGGCTCCTTTTTTATTGCTGGACTATTGTTAGTTGAGGGGTAATTACAGGAGTTATGTTATTACTATACATTTTGCACAATTATCAGGAACACCTGGCACCAGGGATAAATAAAATGAAGCAAATACATATATGTTGTGAAAGTCACCCTTACTGGTAAACACCATCAGTTGAAAAGGGTTGTACCTTGTGCACAACAACATGTGCAAATTGTTTGAAAGTAATTTTTCCTTTTCACCAGGGAAGGAATTTTATTGCAGTTATTGTATCCATTTTTACATAATGTTGCTGTCTTTGAAGTCAGATCCACTATAATTTACTGGATGTAAAGGTACACATATCTACTAGTGCATGGACAGTATGTTGATAGGGACCTTAGAAACACCAAGTGATAGATTAGGATCATTGGTGAAATCCTGGCCTCATCAAAGTTAATGGCAAAACTCCCGTGGACTTCCGATGGGCCAGGATTTCACCCTATCTGTAACAGGATGGTTTCTAAGACCTGAGTTAATGATGCAGGATTCTTCTGGGTCATCTTGATGTCAGGCACTTTTATCTTGCATGAAAGTGCACTATAATTACTGCTGAGTGAAAAGAGTTAGATGGACCTTGTTAACTCCATCCAGGACATATAAGGTTTGGGAGTATTTGAAAGTGGCAATGGAGCAAGTGTTTGGGACAGAGAGAGTCTATAGGGAAAATCCTTAGGAATAACTGAGCTTGGGGAGCTAGTTATCTGAGTTACCAATTAAGCTAAATCTGAATTGAAAGTAAGATTTGGCCTATGTATAGTGTGTCACAGAATGTCTGAGTTCTATGGTCTGGTTCATGAAACAACAGGCAGAAGTCCAGCCTAAGTTTTGATTACTGTAGAGTTGAAAAGATGCTTATTTTTGAAACTGTAACTGATTAATCTCACTGATGAAGTTGAAGCAAAAAATATAATGGGGTTGGGCAGGTGTGTGTGTGAGGGGGTGGAATTGTAGCCTGCTGAAAATTTCCCTGTTGAGATGTTAAAGGCTAAAGGAACAACAAAGAACTATGGTAATTTCCATGATGGTAAATATCAGTATTAAAGATGAAATTCAAAGAGAAACAAGAGTATCAAGAATACTGTGGGACAGATGATCTTCTCCATTAGCAGTCCTTTGACTTCAGAGGAACTGCTTGTGTAAGGACTTGAGTCCTATATGAGTATGTTTAACAAAGGCAGATAACTTGGCAAAGTTCATCCTTGATGTAACTCCACTGACTGACTGGGATTACACCAGGGAAGACCTGCGGCCCAAAAATGTGTCATGATTCTGCATGCCTTAATTTGTAAATGCCAAACTTGGGTCACCTTAAAGGGGCCTGATTTTTCAGAAAATGTTGAGCCCCCAAACTCTGAAAATGAGGCTCCTTTATGATTTCTCAGGTTGGGCACCCAAAAATGGAGGCATCAAAATCATTAGTTAATATGGGCCATGGATCATTATTGGTTTCTTTTAATATAGAGAAGAAAATAATTTCCATTCTGGCTTGCTTGCTGCGATGTGTATTCAGGATTCCATGTGTGCCCTGTAACGGCTGCTGCTATCACAATGCCTAAAGCAGCAATCCTTCCATTTTTAGGGAGTTATAATATTATCATCTGTTGCAGGGGAAACACAGAACCCTCAACTCCAGACTTGGCAGCTAGCAGATGAAAGAGATGGCTTTTCAAAAATTTTATTTTAAAATGCAAAACCAGAATTATGCATTATAAAACACATGTATTAATTTAATGATCTGGGATCTTAAAAACAATTTTTGAAGATCAGTATTCAAAGTATTTGCTTGCAGGATAGGTGCCATGTGTATTATCTACCATGTACCTGATTTGCTCCAATGAGTCTGTCATACAAGAATTCCCCAAAACAAGATTAAAAGAGAGGGAAAACATTTGCTTACTGACTCCTTTATGTGTTTTGTTCACTAAAGGAGATTATTCTGGACGGACTTGGGGGTCAGCCCACGGATCGAAAGCGCTTCCCTACAAGGCATTGATCGTCTCGTTATAGCTAGCATTGACCTGGGTTGGCCCAGTGGAATAACTGTCGACTACTTAGCTGACAAGTTGTACTGGTGTGATGCTAAACACTCTGTTATTGAAACTGCAAATCTGGATGGTTCTAAACGCCAAATACTTACACAGAATGATGTAGGTGAGGTTTTGAGGTTGACAATGACTTGTTTTGTATATATGTCTGTGAGTATATGTGAGTCTGAATTATAGGCCAGATTCTGCCCTGATTTACATCCTGTGTAGCTCCATTGTGGTTAATGGGATTGTAGTAGACAAGTCAATGCAGAATTTAGTACATTCAGCAAAACCTGTACTCGAGACAATCCTTATTAAGCACTCTCCATTTGTAAGAGACCACCCCAGATCTATTGCACAGAGTTCTGCACTGTGTTTCCTGGAAGATCCACCCCATTAAGAAAATGATATGTTGGTTTCTTGTGTGGTTGCTTCACTACATAGATATGTCAATGGAGTTATGCCTATGTAAATGAGAGGAGAAATCAGGTCTTTAGATTTTAAGTGCCTCGTACCAAGGACTATGCCTATACATCTTCAACACACAAATGTCTCAAAATATATGACACACACACTGCAGGCAATGAAAAGATGAACTTCGCAAGATGCTGGTAGCTGTTACTGCTCAGCCTTGCTGTGGTTTGAGACAAGATGGGATCACCCTGTGAGCTAGAACAGAAGCCTTAGAGGAGAATAACTGATAGTCTAGCACATTAAGAATCAAGCACACTTTAGTGTTGCATTTGTGTGCATGGAACAGTCCTTGCCCTTGGACGCTGGCACATGTTGATCTGATATATTTTGTAACCGCGTAGTCACTCTGCAGGAGCGTTGCCCAAAAGGCAGGTCATGGGTCAAACGAGGACTGCCGTCTGGGTTCAAATGGACCTCCATGTATAATGACCACACTGTCACTCTATTGTGAAGTTCTGCCAGAGACCACATTAGGCAGCCATCTCACAGCACAAGACTGCTCTTTCTTTGGTATGGCTTGTGTTACATCTTCCATCAGATTCCCCATCAGGACAGCCTGCAAAGAGTAGGGAGAATTCTCCATCGCTTGTCCCCTCGGTGATAGGTTTGAAAGAGAAAAGTAAAAACTGTGGGAAACTCCACAGTGCGTGTTTAGGTTGGTGAGCAACAGACCTGTGCATTGGAAGGGGAAGAGAGAGATTCAGAGTGAAATCTGTTGAAGACCGTGGGAGTTTTGCCATTGACTTCAATAAGGCAAAGATTTCACTCTTGGTGTTTTATGGCTTAAAAATGGGAGCAGGGTAGGATTGTCTAAAAAGAGCTATCTGTCTGGTTTCTTTCGGGAATTTTTTAATGGTTTTTCTTTTAAAAAAGGTTTCTTTTTAAAATGTGTGTTCTGAGATTCTGTGTGAAGTATTATATGTATATAATTGTATATTTTTAAAGACGTTGATAAACACTTAGCTGGCCCCATGAGCATTTTAAGATTAGTATGTTGTACCCTGGACCAATATAACTTCAAACCTTCCCAATAGTATCTAAATATCTTATACATACTTTCATGTAAATATGAATTCTTATTACATGGGTGCCATCTAGTGTCACTGTAGTTACAGGTCATATGTGAATAATGAATAGAATGTGTGGATATCTGGTGACAGCAAGGCATATTAGATTTTCTAGATTTGTTCCCTCATTGTGACTCTTTTGTAGGTGAGAGTAAAAACAAAGCTGCAAGTGCCTGGTCTAGAGAACCAACAGTAAAGGCCTCCTCTTGTTTATACAGTTCTTATTATGTTTGGAGATGCATAGTTATGGTACTTAGCCCTGGTTCTATGTGATTATTGTAGGATGGATCCTTTTTTTCTTATTTTTGATTTTATTAGAACATTTCCCACTTTTGTTTTTAAGTTGTGGTTAAGTATAAGTGAAGGGTAAATTCAGCATTGGGGTGGGAGGGTTTTGGTCTTGCAGTGGTGCAGGTTATGTATAATAAAATAGCAATTCAATATTTGGATGGGGACATTACCCAGCATGTTACTCATGGAATGAAGTGAGAAGAGAATCAGGCCAAGTGGGCAGGCCTGACCCAAGGATCTCAGGATATGCTCATGGAGTAGAAAAGGGTTAAAAATTCCATACAACATTTAAGAAAAAAGTAAATGGCCTTGTCTACATGGAAACATTTCTTCAATATAACCTAAAGTATGAATTCAAACCAATATGATTATATCGGTAAAAACCCTTATGTGGACAATCTAATTCTGGTATAAAAGTGTCTTTTTTTAAAAGTTTAGCTAATGCCTCTTGGGAAGGGCATTAAGCTAAACTGAAAAATGACACTTTTATTGTGGAATAAGTATCCAATGGAGGTGGCTTTTCTGGTATAATTGGTAAAATTTTCTCTTATAGACCAGCCTTTGCCTTACTGGAAAAACACTAAGTGCAAATTGTGTTCCTACAAGAAATATGTCTCTCTAGACAAGAATACCTGACGTGACAGGCCAATAAAATGGGGCAAATATCTAAACTCTGTAAGGAGTTTAGAGTTCCCTCCAAGAGCAGCTAAATATATATGCAGGTCCAGTATATGTAGCCTGTGCACTGAAGGTATCCTGCAAATAGGAGACAATGACTCATCTAAATGGTGTAGGCCCATAGTAAGCTAACAGCAATCTCTAACTCTGACACTGATACTAAAATAGCCAGAATTAGGCAGCAGAGATTTCTTTTAAAAATCTATACAAGAGTACTTGGCAGTATACCTTTAACTTTGAATTGCCATGCTTGTGCTTTGAAATCATCCCCTTGTGTCTAAATTTTCAAATTGGAATATGTTCAGTTACCAACGGAAAAACTGTTATTCTGTTCGCTATTTTGAAAATGTAACGGTTAATCCTAAACCACGTACGTGAATGGTGCAGTGTACTGATTTGTGCGTGTACACACATGTGCATAGCATTGTCCCTTGCATGATGGAATCCACTGTGCATCACAGACTTTGCAATGGTAACAGCTAAAAGTGAATCTTGAGAGGCCGCAAGGGCCTATGCTTTTGCAGTAGGAAGAGCTGAGTGTCATCTCTGCTCATCACCATCGTGACAACCATTCATGGGCACTGATTTGTTCCATCATACTGATACCCATATTTGCACTTTTATGTACCTATCTCGGTGTACCGTATTGCTGTGTGGCTAGAAAGAGATGCATGTGTGGATACTTATTTTGGTTATGTGCTGACTTCTGCCACTTGAACATGGGAGTATAATTGCTTTCTAGGCCATCCATTTGATGTAGCAGTATTTGAGGATCACATTTGGTTCTCGGACTGGGCTAAGCCTTCATTAATGAGAGTGGACAAGAAGACTGGCCAAAACAGGGTACGTCTCCGAGGCAGCATGCTGAGACCCTCATCAGTGGTTGTAGTTCATCCTTTGGCGAAACCAGGTATACTGCAAAAGCTAAGCAGTCATTCCCTTACCGGCTCCTTTTATGTTCATTGCTATTGGTACAATAGACATTTAAAGGAGAGAATGTCCATTTCTGAAATAGAATTTTCAAAAGGCCCCACGTGCACAGTCAGAGACTGGCTTTTGTTGGAATCATGAGAAAACTGTTGCTGTTGTATCCTACCTCTTAAACTCATGGATGTTAGTGGGTTTGTTCTCAGCTGAATGTGTGGACTTTGGGCATGCAGCCACCCATTAATGCTAAGAGATCTTGCGTATCTAAAGCCATATGCCTTAAGCTAAGAATATACTTTCAGCTATAGCACTTAGCTAACCTATTGCCATGAGGCCACGTTCTTTTGATATCCATCTATCGCCTTCACCTTCTGCAAATAGTAGTGATGAGGAACGCCCTAAAAACAAACAAACAAATAAATAAAAAGGCCTCTGTGGAACTGTAAATATTCCTTGGTTTGGAGGGGCCAAACTGCTTGATTATTCTGCAAGGGACAAAAATCCAGCCCAAAGGAAGAGCTTGCAGGAAACTTCATATTGTGTCTACCATACTAAAGTGAATTGTCCTATTGGCTTCAATAAGGCTACTTGTGTAAATAAGGCTGCCACAGTTTGACCTGCTGTTTTGACTAGTCTTCCCCTGCACAGAAGTAGGCCTTATAAAGGATGATAGAGCTCCAAGTGATCAATAATAAAAAGCATGCATAATATTTGTAAGTATATCTGTTTGATGGCAAGATTACAGTTCTACTTCACTGTCAGTATTGTGCATGTCCTGTCATAAAAAACAGAGTGCATTCTCTTTTTGGTCAGTTTTTAATTTAACTCCTTTACATCTGCACTGCCAACAAGATAAAATATTGGTTGAGGATTCTCCAAGTGTATGGGCTGCATCCCGCTAAGGTGCACATATCATGTCTCTCCACTAGGGGCAGACCCCTGCCTTCATGAGAATGGAGGATGTGATCAGATCTGTGAAGACAGATTTGGAGTTGCCCACTGCTCATGTCACAAAGGCTTTATGAGAACCCAAGATGGAAAAATCTGTCAATCTCTGAATACTCCTGAGACAACAGCAGGTACCATATTCTTCTAGTCACGAAAAAAGCTTGTCTTCAAAGGATACAGTCAAATAACAACATAATGTATTTTTCTTACTTTTCACAATTTGTAATAGCCATGTAGATGTTTGATAATAGCATTTATTTCCCTTTTATAGGCATTTTCTTACTGCATCACTGCCCAGTCTTTTTTCTCCCTCTCCTTCCCCTCTGGGTTTTGAATGGAGATCAAATCAGCATATCTCTGCTGTATGAATGCTGTATGAATTTAGATGTCATTTAACCTTTCTGTGCCTCAATTTCCCATTCTGAAATTGCCCATCTTTGTGCAGTACACTGAGATCCACCGATGGAAAGCTCTAGAAAAGTGCTACTAAATGCTGTCAGCACTACAGATTCTCACTGAATTTGTAACCTGTCTGACTCTGCCTGTAGTTCATGTCTGCATGCAAAACGATTTACATACAATTCCTAACCATGTAGGTGTACCGTGCTTTGACTTTGCTTGTGGGCAGGATTATTATGTGATTGTCAGGTTCTGCAGAGCAGAATTTCCCCAAGCACATCAACAACTTACCAAAGTGCATTGTAACAGATGGAAAAACACGAACTGTATTCTGGCCCTGGCATCAGCAGCTGAGGTATTTGGGAAAACTGCTCATATTTTCAGGAATGCGTTCTTACACACTGGTCATGCATTGTGTTAGGTGTGGACAAGCCAACATGTTGGCACTCAGTTGAGCTGGAAAAAATGCTGCTGTGTGGTTGCACTGAATCTCATTAGCTGTGACTGTGTCAGTGCTTGGATATGTGCAATATGTTTCTATCCGAGGTAGGAAAGACCTGTCTTTAACAACATATTTCAACAACATGGGGGGCTAGAATTCACAATATTTGGCTCTGAAAATTAAGGCCTTTCCTCAGTAAATGTAAATAAGCAGCTCCACTAACTCACCCACTAAAAACAAAAGCAGATCTGACATGCTTTATCTTGTAGGGGGGGCAATATACTGTAGGCTACAATTCTTTACAATACCCCTCAGGATGGATCAAAGATTCTTTGCATCTTTGATTTTTGTGATTCTGTGTTCTGATATGGTACATCCAGACTGACAAAAAGCATCAACTCTCTGCCCTCTTCTCCCATTCATTATTACCTGCTGGCTTATGTAGTCAGGCTCTCCTGAACATGCCACTATCTTATATAGGAATCAGTACCTTTGCTGTGCCTTCTTTAGTGTTTTAAAAAGGAAAAAAAATCACTCAGTTCCCCACAATGGATGACCCACTCAGGCAGTAACATATGTTATTAGACCACTATGGTATTAGACCTGGACACACAGGATATGTCTTCACTCATGGCGGCACTGTTGGCGCCGCAGAATCAATTGCGTGACAATGGAGACCTGCTCAATCGATCTGGAAGTTGACGGCATTAATCTATGCCCCCTGCAAAAAGATTAATGCTGCCCCAATAGGAGGGCACTTCCCATTGGTGCAGCGTAGTGGGACCACCATGCTATTTAGAAGATAGGAAGTTGATGGGAGATACGCAAGCTACTCTACGTAGCTTGTGTATCTCCCTTCGACTATACTCGCGGCGAAATTTGGCAGCAGACCAGAAAAAGACATTGATGTATGTACCTCCAATGTTGGCAAATGCAATTAGGGAATGAATTTAATCCCTTCCCATTGTAGTTGAGAAAACTAACCAGTGACTGGATTTTAGGTCTCGGGGAGCAGGCCAGCGAGGGAACAATCTGACTTTTGTTTTAAACAGAAAGCCACAGATTCTATGACTTATAAATTACTGATTTATGTACGACTAAAAATCAGAACTTTGATTCAGCAGACTTCAACAATCTGTTCTACTTGTCTTCAATATTTTTAGGGGGTGTCTCTGTACACAGGAAGGCAGCACCACAGAATAAAACAGCAACAATGGAAACCTTATACCAGAGTCCACTGAATAGTGGAGCATACAGGAATACTAACAATGGGGAGGAGCTACAGACCAAACACTTGTTGATGGCTGAAATCATGGTGTCTGGTAAGATCTACAATTTCATGGTTCATATGGTCACTTCTGTTATACTGAAGGTGAAATTCTGAGCTGGCTACAAATTAATTTATTCAACTGCATCAGAGATGAGTGGTAGAGCTTAGAGGAAATAGGTATCAACCTGTAATGTTCATGCTGTATATTACCACCACCAGGAAGAGGAAACAATCATCAAGGTTTAGGTCTGGATGATATGAAATCAGGAAGTCCAGTCAGTATCAGCTAAAGACAGGATCCAGAGAGGCATGGATTAAATATGGACAAAAGGCTTGCTTAACAGGAAAACTGTAAAACACACAGAACTGGATCAGAAAAACTAAAAAGGGTTAAGGGCTTTTCTTGCCTGGACACTTTTACATCAAGTTAATTGCTATGGATGTTTTTACTTTAAAAATCTGTTAGGATTTGACCTTCATAGTAGCAATTCATAAACTTTTTCCTCATTAGGCAGAAGGGAGAACTGGGTCTCTCACATCACAAGAGAATGCTCTAGCTACTGGGCTAAAGGTTATAAAAGAGACCTCATCTCCTACTTGGACAAATTCATTTTGGGACAAACAAAACATGTTAACTCAACCTGAAATGGATTTTTTTGATTCACCAAAATGTTACACAATTTTAGGATTCAGTCTGAACAGATTGTTATGCGGGAGGGGGGGTTGGAACTGCCAATGAAGCAAAAAATCAGTTATTCACCCAGCTCTGCTGCATTGTTGTGTTTTGCTTACACTGGGAAAATAAGTGGTGAAATGTTGTTTATACCCACTATAGACAAAGACACTTGCATTTAAAATTATGTTAACTGGTCATTGTTAATCTTAAGGGACCATGTTTTAAAACTTTGGCTGTACATGCTTTTGCGTTAAAATTCATTTGCTCCTTTGATTAACTGAACTAGTCAGCGTGATGGGCTTTGATTTTGTTTGTGTTACAGATCAAGATGACTGTACTGTGTTCGAATGTAATGTCAATGCCCAGTGTGTTCCCTTGGAAGATGGTGCTATGTGCCAGTGTTTGAAAGGATTTACCAGGGAGGGCAAATCATGCTACGGTAACAGCAAGCACTAAATAAAATGTTCTAGAAGATTATAGAATAGAAAAAGTCATCTGTCTTTTTTTTGTTGCACTGACATATCCACAGCATGAGCCACCACAGGAAGGTGGACAAGACTGCTCTGTTTAGACACATTGTTTCCATTGAAAAGGATAATGAACAGAGAATGTGTGAAATGGAATAGTTAATTATTACCTCTATTATTTTTCCCTTGAATCATGAGTGTAAATCCTATTAATATTGATGAATGTGACAATGTGTGCTCATAAAGAGAGAATAGACTCCTTGGGCCAAATTTGCTGCAGGTGTGACTCTTCTGACTTGAGTTCTCTAAATTCCAAAAAGTTACACCCAAGGATGAATTTAGTCTGTTATGGGAATAGGGAGATAAACAATGTGCTGCAATGCCCTTAGCAATGGAGGATGTGGCAGAATGCTCTTCTCATGAACCTGTTGGTGCCTGGCCCTGTCTCTCCTAGAACATGGTGAAAGAGAGAGCTAAAGTGTGTAAATGTCAGCTTTATCAGATGAGAAGAGAGTTTCCCTTGAACTCAGTGTGGAATGTGAAAGCAATTAGAACCCCCTAAACAGTCATGATCATGTAATAGCATTAGCGTTTATAGTTTCTGCAGGCTGCAACCACTAAATATGCACACTTTAGCAGGTGTGAAAGATTAGCAGGAGTGACAGATTGACTATGTAATTAGAGATGAGGAAAATAAGAAGGGATATGGTAGAGGTTTATAAAATAACCAACGCTGCAGCGAAGGTTAATGGAGCAGTCCTACTTGTTTTTTCACATATTGCTAGAACAAGGAGACAGCCAATGAAATTGGAAGATGACAAAATTGATCCAAGGAAATACTTTGTTATTCAACACACAACTATCCTAAGGAACGCCTTGTCACAATATGTTGTGGAGGCCAAGGGTTCAGTGGTAATCAAAATGCTTGTTTTTAAATACAGAACATCCACAGCGATATCAGCAAGGTAAAAAATAATTATAAAACATAAAATCCTCATGCTTGCAAACATAAGCCAACCACTGCCTGCCTTCTCCTGTAGGCATGTCTATTGACCAGTAGGATTTTTTTGTACCTATCTCTGAAGCATTTGGAACTGGCCATTGTTCCTGACCAAAAAAACTGCAGATTGTTCTCACCAGCCCTGCAATTCTGTGTTTCTATGACAGATCAGGCATTCTGTTCTGTAGGGAGCAGAGATAATAAATACAAATTATGGGAGTAGAAACACAAATGTAATATATTTATTTATAAAATGCATCTAATTACAAAGGCTCGAGGCACATAGATATTAAGATGATGTATAATTTAGAATTGTGGATTCTCTGAAGGTTTAATAGGCCTAATATAATGTACAGTTATGTGAGTTCCTCTGCCTGTCTCTTTCTGGTATTAGAATATGCTATTGGGTACTCTTGTGATGAGACCATATACATCACAGTGCAGTTAAGCTCATTTGCACATTTGCATAAATAGTAAATAAAAGCATTTTATATTACCACAAAGTTACAAGACAAGATAGGCCTTAGAAATAAAGCAGAAGCAATTGTTTGACCGTAAAACATCACGGACACTTACAGCATTATTTAATTATTTAAATAATAATTAGGAGGGGGAATAGATGTTACTTGTTTCACTGAGATCTTCCTTTTTCCATTAACCTGTGTTCCCATTTTCAAAGCCTACATTCCTCTTCATATAGTGCTTCTGGAGTGCAAGAAAAGAGGGAGTTTTGAGATTGGGTTATACACTCATGAGTCAGGAAAGCCAGGCACTGCAGTTCAGAGGGGAGGCCAAGTGTAAAGTAAGAGTGTGTGGGGCAGTGCACCTTCATGGGACAGTAGACTTTGCAGCTGAGCACTGCAATTTCAGAGAGAAATATATTTCCATGCTGGTTCCATCTACAGCCCTTTTTTGGCATCAGTAGAAATTTACTCAGTCAAATGTGTTTATAGAGCAAGTTTGTTTCACAGCTGGGCTCAGGATGGTGCTAAGCTTGATGGTATATAAGAGAGGGGCTGCTGGCAGAGCATTCTCCACCTTTGCTTTACAATGCTTACCCACTGCTGGTCCAAAATAGCCTTCCACATACTCTGCAGAGCCCACCTGTTTGAGTAGGCATTGCGGGACAGCGAATGTATTGGAGAGTCTTGTGGGAATATGTGGTGGTAGGATTTAAATCATATTGATCACATGACATGGGCATCCCAAGCTTTGGATCTGGGTGTCACTGAGGTGAAGTTTTTTCTCTTTTTAGATCAAAATCAATCAATAAATAAAGCTGGTATTTTCAAAGGAGCCAAAGGGAGCTAGGCAGATCCAGTTGAATGGGGGTTAGGTAGAATGGGGGTTAACTTCCTTGGGTTCTTTTGAAAATCTGAGCCTCAATTCATGACTGGAAATAAGGACACCTCCCATCCTCTGCTCACTCTTTCCTCATACTTTAGAAGCACAAAGAAAAGGTAACAGGATAGTTTGAGGGGGTCACATATGGTCATTTCTTTTCTATAATTTCAGCATGTTACGTGATTGCTCCATGAATAACACGTCCCTTGGTGTCTAACATTGTTTTTCCCATAGATGTTGATGAATGTGCTCTTAATATGGACCGCTGTAATCGACAGCTATCAAATTGTATCAATACTGAAGGCGGCTATGTCTGCAAGTGTCTGGAGGGCTACAGTGGAGATGGGCTTCATTGTTATGGTGAGGGGCAGTGAGAGGGTGACAGAGTGAATGAGTAAATGAGAGATGTGTCTAATGATTTGGTTCAGCTATATGTCAAGATGTGGGCCTTGTGTCAAGCATCTATAAGGATCTATTCTGCTAATTTGTGTAAAAGGCATTAGAGCCTGCATAATAATATTAGTCTAGTCAGCTCCCCAGAACAAGTGACATTTATTGTCTCTACTTCTTTGGCTCTTTTCCTACTGTTTGATGTGTGGCAACATCAGCAGCTGATCAATATGCAAAGCCTCTAGTTGTCAATGGATACGTCCTCCTGTTGTTTACACTTTGGTGGCTATACTAGGGGGAAGAATGGGTGAACTAGCTGAGACTGATTGGAAATCATTATCATGCATATAAACTAAAGCAGGTATTGAGTGTGTCATAATACTCCTCAAATAACTCTAGGCTAATTTAATAGGCATGAGCTTCAGGGTGTAGACATTTGCAAACCTGAGTACATTTAAAGAGGTGTTAATAATCAGATCCACTGATCCTACAGGCCAGAACTTGGGTTCTGACATCATTTCCTATCATTTTTATTTTTTTCTAATCTATTTTTAGCATTACAGTAGGATTGAAGAAGGGGCTTGTTATCAATATTAGAATAGTAAAAAGCTTGCACAGAGCTTTACATGAGTCTTCATTTCCCTTTTGTCCCTTTAAATTACTTTTTCTAGATTTTTTTTCCCACTCTACAGCCTGGACAATGGCCCCTTAAAATCAGTGGGACTCTTTCCACTGATTTTTTTACTGAGCTTTGGCTCAGGCCATTAGGGCAGAACAAGATTGCTAAAAATAAAAAATCTTATAACTTTATAAAGAAACAGAAAGGAGTGTCTTCAAATGGTTACCATATTCTGATTTTAATGCATGTATAAGTTGTCATGTAACAATAATCCAAAATCTGCTAATATATCAAGGGAGAATACAGAAACACACCTGTACTGGTTTTTTGCAGTCACATTATTCAGAATATTTTGCTTTAATTTTGTTTAAAACACCTGTCTGAGTTCTCCAGGATACTTGGACCTCATCCTATAGTTCTTACTCAGGCAAAAATCCTGAGAATTTTATATGAATCAGGACTGCAGGATTCAATCCTTTGTCCCAGTTTAAGTCTGGCAAAAGAGGGATGGGTGAACTTCAAAAGGTTCAAAGACTCAGTTTACCTGAAAGTTCAGGAGTTTATTTGAAGTTTACATGACCTAACCAAACCTTTACACCACAAGACTTTAAAAAAACCCACAAAATGTCCTTGTTTTTAGCGTTGCTGGGAGCACTTGGCTGTTGGCTGCTTAACCACCTTCTGGTCTAATCTGTGTTGCCTGATCTACTGATTGTATGTTAATTATATTGATTATTTAAGAATGCCAAGATGATACTCTGAGGTTCTTGTCCCAAGATCAGGCCCCAGTATTATTAGAATTACTGTTCAGGTGGGACCCTTGATGTGCACAGTTGCAACACTCACACTTAGGAAAATTCTTCTGTATTTTTAATAGTTGTATTAACCCAGTTAGCAAGTTACAAACATTCCAGTTCAGCAAAGTAGTTAGAGATAACACAGAATGGCCATCTCATCCCTTGCATAACAGTCTGAAATGTTAGTCATAGTCGTCTTCTTCCTCCTCCTCATCTTCCTTGTTGTCATAACCAGTAGTCATCATCTTGACTTCTCCCAAGAGTTGTAATTTCTAAGGCGCGCAAGCCCGGATTCAACTTTTATGATCTGGTATGCTGATGCCACTATGTCTAATGCACATTTAGTAGGTGCTTAATCTCCTTTTCCTTATTTATATTTCCTCTCTCTACTAATGTTGGTGTGTCCTTCTCCCATAGGCTATTAGTCCATTTACCTCAACCCTATTAGCATATATCAGAAAATAGCTGGTGTAGATAAGGCTTTAGGGCTTCTTATGCATGTCTCATAGTCTCTCTGTCTTTTAATTTTTGAGTGAAGCTTCTGTCTCCTCTTTCCAATGGAGGATCTACAGCCCTTCTCCTAAAACTGGTCCTGTGAGGTGCAGGGATGGATGAGTGTACCTGTTCTCCGCCCATGGAGAGCACACTTTCTTGCTCATTCATCCCACTTGCTGCCAAGAATATTCTGTGGAGGAAAGCTCTGCACATTCTTCCCATGCCAAAAAGCTGTAGTGTTGAGCCTATTGTCCCCTGCTTAGAGCGACACTCTGAGGCATTCGTCCTTCTAACTGCAGTCTGTTTGGATGACAGATATTGATGAATGCAAGCTGGGGACACACACATGTGGAGAAAACACTGTCTGCACAAATACTGAAGGAAACTACACCTGCATTTGCATTAATGGTCTATCTGGTACCGGGGTCAACTGTGCTGGTGAGTGAAGTTAGTGAATAAGCCAAATAACCTGGTCCCTATGTAACAAAGGCTAAGTGCTCAAGTAGATGAGTCATCCCGGTAAATTCAGAAATTGCTGAATAATACATCAGGCAGCCTGTGAATCCAGTGAAATTGGTTCTGGATGCCGCTGTTTTGCAAATCACACCTCCTCAAGTAGGGCTGATCTGAGGAGACCAGTATTTGGTTTTCCAAAGCCAGGGATGGTGAGTATTTTTTATTCCACTTGATCAGAAGCATCAACATTCAAGGCCAGCTCTAATTTCTATAGAATAGCATGTGCAACTAATAACTTCTGTGTTCTGTAAGAGTTAAATAGTTCTTTGTAGTAGTAATAACCCACCCCTCTTATGCCATGATGCCAGACTTACTATTTCAAGTCATTTTTCATGTTCTCTGTGGGTTCAGCCTCTCTCTGCAGAAGGCCTGCACAAAGCGTTTGTAAAATTTCACAAGGCTTTGTGGCTTAGGGGATACAGCACTTGCAAGGCTTAGATTCTAGTCCAGGCTCTCACAGTGGCCTGCTGTGTGACCTTCGGCAAGTCACTTTACCTCCCTGTGCCCTTGTTTCTCCATTGTAAAATGGGGATAATAACACGGACCTTCTTTGTAAAATGCTTTGAGATCTACTGGGGAAAACGCTATATAAGGGAGATTATTATTGTTTAAATCCTATTTACATCGTCCAAATAAAGTTTAAAGGGCAGATTTTCGAGAGTGCTCTGCTCAGTCACCAAAGTAAGTGGCCAGATTTCAGCAGAGATGGGTGTATTAGTTTCTAAAGTTTTTTGAAAATATAGCAGTTGAGATTCATTTACGTGCCTAAGCGGGAGCTGATCTCCCTTGAAAGTGTGGCCTTAAATGAAGCACAGTGTTCGTGCTGGTGAAGCTAGGGGTGAATTTTATCTCGTATCCATCTTCCTGGTATACTGTCCAGTTACAGAAAACATTTTGGAAAATTCTTGGAGACCTGTCTCTGCAGAAAAGCAAAGGAAATTATTACTTTAATGGAAGATGCTCAGCAGATTCTCATCCCTTCTTTGCAAGGGTTTAATCTTTCAGCAGTTTACTGCAACTAAGAAAATGGTGGCATTAAATAATATATAACTTTATGCCTGATTCAGCTATGGAAATAGTGTTTTAAAGATGCAAAGCTGTAAGTTTGCTTGGCTTGTTTGTGTGGCAGTACAAGAAAGGTATCAAACTGTAGAGACAAACAAAGTGTATATTGTGGCTTCACCTTAACCATGTGTAGGACTGAATCACAATCTGTTTATTAATGTTAAAGATTCTTACCTATTATCTGACTTGGAAATGCTGAAGCTCTGTACCAAGCAATTTTGTCAGTTTAGCCAACTACTAAGATGTGCGTGTGAAATACTGTATTTCAGAATCTGCTATGCCTTCTATCACTAGCACCAGTGGTGGCAACATTTCCTCCGGACAAGATGATTTTATGGGCTGCCCATCTTCGTACGAGTCCTATTGTCTTCATGGTGGAGTTTGTATTTATGTTTCAGTTCTACAAGACTATGCATGCACGTAAGTATAGACCTTTGTATCATCTATGCCAACATATGGCGTCCTAGAAATATCGTGCTGGGCATTTCCCCTCTAGACAAACAATGAAGTATTTTGCCAGATACGTTCTGTGCATTTCCTACAACTGTCAGCAGAGCCTGCCCTTCATGTTCAGTCGATATTAGTGATACTCGCCGCACTCCAAAATGTTGTCGTTAACAATAACATTTGATTTCTTCCTCAAGTGCTTGAGTCTTTTGTGTATATTTGCTTCAGAGTCTATAGGTACGTCTACACTGCACTCTTCCGTTGGTGACTTGTAGAGTACATATACTACCTGCACCTTACAGCACGGGTACACATGACAGTGTAGACAATGAAACACTGCCTAGTTGAGTAGAATAAGGGCATACTGGATCCCTGTGGGTATGTACCCAGATATGTACCCTACTCACCCAAACAGTGCTTCCTCCATCACACTGCTGTTTTAGCAGTGTAGTATCCTTCTGCCTCTCCACTGCTGCAGACATTCCAGTTGCAAGGAAAGGTACTTGTAGCAGAGAGGCAATAGAGAGGTTTCATCAGCTCCCCACTGCGTCCCCCCACCACAGCTTTTCACTGGCACATGTAGCTACACACCACAATGTGAACCCTGTCTGCTTTTTGCTGCAGTGCGTAGCTACATATATCCTACACACTGCCACTAGTAGTGGACAGTGTAGATGTAGCCTTTGTAAGGTAACTGGCCAACCAGAGTGCCTTAAAAGAATACTAGATACATGGCAGTTACTTTTCACTTCCCATTTTACATGTGTATATATATTGTATGTGTTTTTCAATAATCATACTTAGCTGTAACTGTCATCCACACCCCTGCCGACTCATGTCTACTCCTTGGCCTTCCTGCTTCCCTCCCATTTATTTGCTACAGCTGTCTATGATACTCTGTAATGGGAAAGGACACCTCTGTCCATACCCCCACTGGACCAACACCAGGCTTCAGCACCTCCACTTAGAGAGTGAGGGATTCTTGTCTCTTCTGGGGTAGTCTGTGTGAAATTATCAAATATAACAATGTTTATTAAAAAAGAGAGCAAATGGTAATAAAACAACTGAAATGGTTTGCATATCCAACTTCATCTGAATACTTTCCAAAACCCAAAGAGTCTATGCGAACTCCTAGTTTGTGGCAAGCTGGGGTGTAAGCTACCTTTCACTAGCTTCATGTGCACCAAGTCTTCATGTGGGCCTTGCAGCTGCACACTAAAATTTCCCAGCAGCAAGGTTAACATGGACACTTGGTACACAGCAGACTAGAGTGAGGTAGATTTATACCCCCAGCTTGCCGCAAACGAACTGTTCATATAGACAAGCCCTTAACATAGTTACAGAAAAACACAGAAAATTTTGCCACTCTAGAAGCCAAGTCCTCCCTTTGTTCCCTGATCTGCCTGACAGCCTTTCTCCACTTTGTAGAGAAGTCTTTCCTTTTCCTCCTATATACTTGAGTTAATTTTCTGCTTAGAACAGAATGAATTTACAGTTGAATAATATTTCACATCAAGAATAGAATTTAAAGACAGACCCTCTTTTTTATTTATATGGTTGGTTTTTTTAATACTCCAAAATAAACCAGGATGCAATTGGGTGTCATGTCCTGCAAAGGGTGAAGGGATTTCATTGTTTCTCCTGAACCATTTTTAGTGCTTTCTATACTATACACTGACACCCACAAGTGTCAATTATAATTGAATTCTTGAGGTGGGCTTTAGTTATTTGTTACTTGAAAACTAACCAGTAAAATATTTACTATGGGGCAAAATCAGTAACCTGTACATTCCCCAAGAAACTTAGCTAACTGCTGAGGAGACGAGCAGAGGTAAGTGTTTGTGCTGTGGTGGATGCACCAGCAATGGCTGGCGTAGCCTCTTCAGACCTAGCATGACCCCTCCATGTGAGGTAGCGGTCTGAAGATCAATGTTTGGAAGATCTTGTGTTCCCATCTTATCCTTTCACCAGCTTCTCCCAGAACCTCCCTCAGGTATCCCTATGTGTGGTCATGCTGTGAACCTTTATGTAGCTGGGCTTTGTGCCATGCACTTACTGCACACTCCTCCAACTCCTAAGACCTCTTCTACCACAGCTGACCTGTACTATTTCCACTGCCAGAGGCCCTCTGTATCTGCGAAGCTAAAGGGAGGATATGCCCCATGAACAGCTTGTACATACATGTTTTAATACCACAGAATTAAAATAGTAAAATGAAAGGTTGTTTTTTCTTTTTAGCACCCATCTTAGTTGAATTGCATCCATAATATATCCTGTGAAATTAATGTGGTGGTCGGTGGTGCTTTTTAAACTGACAGATATTGGAGCAATTTGCCAAGAGGCAGTGTAGAACAATTCTACTATGGGAGATGCAGCAACGTCCAATACGTCAGTTCAAATCTAATATTTGCTATCAGGTTATTACATAAGTTGTAAATCCTTCAAAGCTATCATTTTTCTTGCTGGCATTTTAGGGGCTAATGTCAGGTTTCCTGAAGAAATTTCAGCTTGGATCTTGTTAATTTGGATTTTCTCATATGTAGGATTTTGACGAATAGTGAAATGATTCAAATGTATATATTCTCTAATATTTGCAAAACCTCTAGGATCCATTTTATGAATTAAAGGTTCATATTGTATGGTTGAAGGTTTACTTTTTAATTATTATTTTTTACATTCACACAGTAGATGGCAGTAGTCCCTCATGTAGACTGTAACAATCACATAAATACAAGAATGTAGTTATGGGGGAAAAAGCTATATGTTTAGTGATAAATTGCACATACCAAACATAATTTATTTTAATTTGATAAAAGTGCTCATGTTAGACAGTGATCTATTTGGCTTGTATGGAATTTATTGTGGTTTACACTGAAAACATATTAGCATTGCTCTAGCCCTAATGCATACTTGTCATACCTTGTGACAGAAACAAGATGCGAGGACTTAATTTAGTAATTAATGTTTGCATAGCATTTGAGGTCATCAGTGAAGGGTGCTATAGCAAAATCCTGCTTTCTTTCCTCATATGGGTAGGTCTGTTGACTTCAGTAAAACCAGTTTTGTAAGTTTGGTGAGAAGGATTATGGTCTACATTATTGACCCTGAAAGAATTTTAAGAATCTAGTTTACTTTTCACTATTTACATTGCATTGTTCCCTTTTTGTGTTTCACTCAGCTTGGACAATGAAACTAGATTGGTGAAATTCCCTTTTATTTATCAGTTTCTAATCAATTTTATGTTTTGGTCTCATGAACATTTTTGTGTGTATCTGGGTTTTAAATCACAGAAGAGTGACTTAAAAAAAGCAGCAATTGTTCATTTAAAATTTAAAAAGATCCTGAAGATATTCCTATCCATAGGAGCTTTTGTAATGCTCCTTCTTCCTCTTCCTCCATTGCTTTTAACAATATAACAAAAGGTTTTCAAATAAAACTGAATTATTCAGCAAGCTCTCGTGTGTCTTGCCTTGTCTAATTTTCAAAATATCTTTTCAAATTAAAAAAAACAAAACAAAAACAACTTACCTGGTGGAAGAAGCTACTCTGAAAACTTCAGAGGAACATTCCCTTATGGAAAATTCCAATAATATTTAATAGAAAATAATTTTTTTAACCATCCATAGAACCAACCATGGAATTTAATAAGGAATGATGGTGCTATTATAAAATTCTATAAAAGTTTTCTATAGATAACATCTTGCTGTTATATTCTAAAGGTGGCTAGAGTAATTTCTACAGAACCCTATAGGTTTGTTTAATCCCAGTTAAATTTTACAAGACTCTTCCATAAGGTTTGCACTTGATGAAGCAATACCAATGGTGATTAAAACGGTGACATTTTTCTTTTCCATTACTGGTTACCATGTGTGCTCATTTGCTTTTCGATAGCTGTGTGACGGGTTACGTGGGGGAGCGCTGTCAATTCAGTGACTTGGAATGGTGGGAACAGCAGCGTGTGGAGGAAATAAAGAAACAGAACATCACAATTGCAGTTTGTATGGTTGTGCTGATCCTGCTGGTCCTCTTGGGATGTCTTGCTGCTTACTGTTACAGGTAAAACTTTCAATCACAAACTTACAACCCCTGGCCTAGGTACCAAGAAGCTTCCACATATGGCGAAGTATAGGGGCCACTTTCTTAGCAGGTGTAACTGGGCATAACTCCATGGTGGTCAATGGAGCTATGCTGATTTACAGAAGCTGTGGATCTGGCCCCACATGTATTTTACTATTTTGTCGTTTCTGTAATTTAACCTATGAATTATTCACAATTCGGAGGTATCTGAGCTCCTCTCCCTTGTTTGCAGTACACACATTGACATTAATGAGAGTTACATGTGTCCAGGGAGAAGAAGAATAGACCCTATTAGGTTTGAAGAGGATCCATAATTTGTATTGATGAGCGAGTTCAGAAGCATGCCCTATAATGCATATTTCTTTCCCCAGGGTTCTTCTTCAGTACTCGAGATGCAAAGCAAAATTGGTAGGGCTTTGCCTCTTCTGTGATAGCAATCCCATTAGCTTTTGGGGGGGGTTGTACCTGAGAATTTTCTTGGCATGGGAAGATCAGATGTGTTCCCCTTCTATCACCAGGGCTATGCAATGATACATGCAGCAAAGCACATGGAAGTGGCAACTTGCCTGGTATTAAAAGCAGCAGCAACAGGAGTGTGAGTCTACGGTGTCTCTTTTGAGAAAGTTCTTCCATCGATCTCTCATGACTCTAAGGGATTGCACAGGGATGGGCTTCCTTTTAGTGGAAAAATGCCCGGCCAATAATCAATGTCATTTATAAATGCAGTGTTCCTATAGATGATGGAAGGGCCCGAGTCTTGCAATATATTGCAACCCTCAACTTGCCCTGGTGTCACTGGGAACTGAAAATGCTGAGCAACTCACAGGAGCAAACTCTAGGAAAGGCAATTCTCAGGTCCTGTCTACACTTACCTCAGAGATTTGGCAGCAGTCGACCGGAGTTATGCAAGCTACTCAGAAAACTTGCGTAACTCCCGTTGACTTCTCCACTTCTGTTCTGTGTGCTGTCTTCACTGCACTGCACCGAACGGAACCGCGTTCCCATCGACGCAGTGCTATGCCACTTGAGAAGGTGTCTTAATACGTCGATTTCTAGATTGACTGAGCAGGTCTTCACCAACTGCTCAGTTGATCCAGAGAAGACGATCTGACGGCGGCGAATTTGCCGCCGTCAGTAAAGACATAGCCTCATGCAAATAGTTGCTTTGGTATTCAAGGACCTCATCACCCAGCTGTTCTCAGAGGCTATAGTACAATCTTATAATATGTTTGCATTTTTTGAGAAAAATACCCAACAGCCAAATCAAGATGCCCTCCTTCTGCATAGATCAGAAGGAAGGAAACAAACCTGTGTGTGTGTGCGCGCGTGTGCGCACGCACATGTTTAAGATCAGAGTACATTAGACACAAGTAGTCATTGAAGCGAGTAAGTTTTTTTTTCTCATTTAATTATTCATAGTATATTAGACCACAGAACTGGAAGTGCTACCAAATTTCTTATGTTCTATTGACTGATTTTAGAGCCCTGGATTTAAGGGAAATTGCAGGTTGGTCCATTTTCATGATTTGGAATTTAAAGACAAGTCATCTGAATTATGTGTATAGACTAAATATACAGATTTAGGATTTCTTAGACTTTTTATGTGTCATTAATTGAAGCTATCATTTTAACAAAGTCAAAAATACAGCTGGCTGTAAGGTCTAGGGATATTCATTGATACACTATATTTGCATTTCTTCTTTTCCTTTTCTTTCTAAATTCTAAATTACATTCCCTTAAAAACAAAACAAAATTTGTCATTTTGCCTTGATTTACTTTTCTTCTTTACCAAATGGTTTTGATCTATATAACCGTTTACCTCAACAGCAAGTTTTCAGTTACATGCTTGACTGGCTTTGTACTACAGCTATTACTAACTAGATCAAAAGAAAACTACTGATCTAAAATCCCTATTTAACTGGAGCCTAGAAACCAGTATTTGGATTGAAATTGCTGTTTTGTTTTTTCTCGTAGCCGAGTATTTTGAAAAATATTGATTACATTCCATAAACAGATTGGTAATGCTCCTTCTTTCTCACCATGAAACACTTCATATCTTTTTGTAATTGCAACAATTTTAGGCAAACTACATTTATTTGCTTCCAAAATTTATAATCTAGACGGCAAGAGAACGGAGGCACTCTGTCAATATAGTTAGTGGATATGGCCAACTAAAACAGAATTATTATTATTATTATTATTTATTATTCATAATTATCACTGTACACGTTTCAAGTGCTGCAGCTGGCCAAGCCTCGTGTCATGTCTGTGAGGCGGGGAAATGTTAATATCGCTATTTTGCAGATGAGGAAAACTGAAGCAAAGGCAGGAAAAGTGACTTGGCCAAAGTCACAGAGCAAGTCAGTGGCACAATTGGGATTAGAATTGAGAAGCTCCTAGCTCGTGCTCAGTCAACCGGGTATCACTGCCTCTTCAGAGTTCTCAAAGTTACACATGGAGATCTCCCAACCTGCCAAATTGTTCTCGTGTGTGGTGTTCTATAAGCTTAAAAAAGAAAGAATAGAATTCCAATAACCCTTTTAAGTGGACAGGTTGTTGTGAGCGTGTAGTTCCTGTGCGTGAGTTTTGCAGTGGGCCGGAGTCACTTCTGGAACTGTCAGGCAGAGGCTCAACGTTGTCACTCATCTGTAGACTGCCGCGTGGTTCAGATGTGGCTGCATGAAATATTCTCTCCTCCTCCTATCCCCGTCAGGGCAGTTAGGGTTTTTCTATAGTTGAACTTCTGGAGGTATGTCATAAATGCTCTTGGAGGAGGGTCTTTGGCTTTGGAATTAGCTTTCTCCAGTGCTATAACAGAAACTAGATGTAGGGTGCAGTGCAGGACACATCTGCTTTATCTAATTTTTTGTTTTTAGGGTCAGTAGCTATGGTCAGGGAGGTACTCACTATCTGAGGTGGGAATGGGTCTTTCTTATCTTCATCAGAAGGCAATTTTTGGTTTGTATTTGATTTTTATAAATGTGACAAAATACAACAGTTATGGGCCTAATACAAAAAGCTAATTAACATGTAAATACAGGATGAATTAAGAGGGTAATTTTTATTTAATCTGATAAAAATCAACTAGTAATTTTCATTAAAAGTAGATCTTATCAGATGCAGTAATTCTGTTTTTACTAGCGTTAATCTGGAGACATCTCCCAAGATAAATTTAGGCAAGAGCATGGATGATAGTTAAAGTATTAATTACTTTAGTTAATGTTTATATGGAGAAAAGTTGTACATGTTTTCTAGTATATGTATTCCGTTTTAAAATTAAGCAGGTACTTAAACTCCCTTCCAGAATAGGGATGCTTTTCTGAAATGGGAGCCATAGTTTTCAGTCTTCTATTATAGTGATCATTGTTCAGCTGCTAAAATAGTGTGTTTGAATTGTGAAATTGACCACTTAAATCTGATTACTTGCATCCTTTTTTTTCTCCTTTTGGTAATATTGTTTGCTTTTTTCAGAACTAAACAGTCCTCTTATATAACTATCTTTGGTAGACTTACTCCAGGAAATGGTTTCGTTATTAGAATTTTGAGTACTCTAGTTTTAGTGATTTTTATTATATGATTTTTCTGAAGTTTTGTTGTCATTCGTGAAAAACAATGAATAAAATGTAGGGCTGGATTTTCAGATTTGTATATGTTCAAATAGGTGTGCAAGAATTACATTCACTGTACAGACTGTCATAGCATTTGCACATGCAGAGTTCTGAATATCTGGCCTTTAATAAAGAGGAAAAACCAGATTTGCAAATAAACATGCTTTTGTATTACATTTTGTTTGCTATTCTCACCCATTTCCTTATCTAATTGTTATTTTTATAAACTACATGATACTGAAGGCACATCAGCACAAACATTTTATTACTGAACCTACTGCCATTTGACCCATTATACTTTTGTCAGGCCAGGATTTTTTAACCACACATCTGTAATTGGTAGTAATATACAAATTGGGCTGCATGAAAGAAAACAAAATACATCCACTCATTTGTAAATATTACCCTTCACCAATAAAATAAAATGAAATGGCATCTGTTGCTCCCAATGACCATTAATTTGTCTGAGCTTTCGCTCTGTTGCAGAAGTCAGAACACTTATAAGAAGAACTCTTATGCAGAAGCAATAAGAGATGCCTTGAACAGCAGCAGTGCTGACACTGAGAACGTGACACCTACTAGCAACAAGCCTCGGGTAACTATATTAATATGGCATGGAGAGGGAAGTAGGAAGGATCAAAGAGCATTAGGCATCCACTTGAGATTATCCATCAAATAATTCTCATCTTAACTATATTGAATAACTTCTAGAGTCATCAAATACTTTGCTGTGAACTGTGGTTCATCTTACCTCATTGTTATCCCTCAAAGTTCACAGCTGCCTGAATGTATTGCAACCATTAGCCAGTGTTATTGTTAGCTTTGAACACAACAGTTGGGGCTGTGTTCTAAATTAAGGAAATGGCAATGTGATGACTTGGCATATCACGGAGTTATTTTCACAGGAAAGTATGCCCTCCCTGTAAAAGGTTTCTTGGAAGCCAAGTGTTCTGGCTGCTATGTGAGATGTTGAACTTTATATTTGGGTTTGATGCGGTTAAATGCCTTTGTATCAGAAACAGCCCTGGAAAGACAAACATCCAATCTATTGTGGCAGCTTGGGGGGTGAGAGAATAGAAACTATTCTTCTAATAATTTTTTCTTCATGCAGAGGGTGTCAAATTCTCTATGGGCAGACTCGTCCAAGTCTGTTGAAGTCACTGGGATTGCACCAGTACAATAGAGATAATTTGGCCCCATAAAATCTACATTATGGGCTTGATTTTTGTTTTCCCTAAGGCTATTTTATACTGCTCTGACTGTAATAGAGCCTTAAAGTGGGCCTAAATTACATTCTTTGCATATATGGATACATTTACATTTGCTTTAAGACCCCTTTTCACTGTCAGAGTTGTGTAAGGTGGCCTAAAGCCTTGTCTACACACACAAGTTGTACAGATTTCCAGTATAATTAAAGTGGTACATCTCCCACCTCCAACCCCATAGTGTAGATACAGTTCCACCAGCACAGAAGTGCTTATGTAGTGGAATAGTTTATTCTTGTATAGGAAGGGCAATACAACCAATATAAGACCCCTAACCAATAGGTGTCCAATATAAGACACCTGTATAGCAGTATAACTGTGTCCATGCTTAGGAGTTATATAACTATTTTGGTTTAAAAAAAAAAGAAAAAAAGTAAGACACACATCTTACTGACATGGTTATACCAGTACAAAAACTGTGTATAGACTGGGCCTTAGTGTAAAAGATACTCAGGTCTACACATCAGGGGGGCTTCTTTTTTGTTTTGTTTTTGAATAATTGAGATGTTAGGTTTAATTCTATATTTTTATCTTGAATGAAAAGCTCCTATCTTGAAACTATTACACCAAGTCTCTGAGTCCAGAGAGATTCCGTTTACAGGCCATGCCAGATTTGTTCATAAATTTCAGACATATGTGAGGGCCCGGCAGATTTTAAATAGCATATAATGTGCGTCTGCTGAGTTGTGGCTCTGAAGATTTTTAATCAACACTAAAATGACATTTTGCAAATGGACTGACTGGAAGGTCTGGCTGTGTTTGCCAGTGGGTGGCCACTGAAAGGTGCCATTCAACATATGCAAGGAGTGTTGACTTGACTTGACCATGGTTGCAGCATGAAATAAATTCTTTAGCTGGTGAGGCCTCATGCTCCTGTGAACCTTTTATTAGCAGTGAATCAGTTGCTGAGCCAGTCGGCACTTTGTTCCTGCAGGTATCAGATAGCAAATGCGATGAATCTCACCCATGCTGGCATTTGTTCATAGGAGAGAAGAAAAACAGTTTGCAAAGTAGGTGACGGTTGGGAAATCAGAAACGTTTGCTGGAATCGAGAAAAGCTCATTGGCTTGGATATGTGTATTAGGAAACCTATGGCTGATCATCAGTGCCCTCACCAGCATTTGTCCCTGTAGCTGGTTACTAACATTACAACATTTGCATTGAGTATGGGACCAATTAAACAGCTAAACAATGAACTGAGTCAACAAAAACAAATCTGACCTACTCAGCTGTTATATACATTCTAGTGATGAATTTCACCTCCTACACTCTTCGACTGGAGGGTTGTAAAAATATGACTTGTTACTGTCTCAGCAAGTAATCACTGACCCACTGCTATTTATTACTTTCTCTTAGAAGTAATAGATTACTTTTGCATCATGTATTTGATTTGCTCAGTGAGGATGTAGCCATGAGGATTAAGTGCCATGAGATCTTTGCACATACTTGGGATGGGAATAGCTTGGTTGCCAAGAAAAGCATTGGACAGTAATCCCCTCTTACTGTTCACTTGGAATGATAAGCTTTGGGGATTTTATTTAAAAAGAAAATTCAATTACTTTCTGGGGCAGAAACTGTCTCTTCATCTGTGCCTGCATTGCACCCAGCACAATAGGGCACTGTCCTCATTAGGATCTTTTGGTGCTACCAAAATATAAATGATTATTATTATTATTATTATTATTAATAATAATAATAATAATAATAATATTTAATAATTAATTACTTAAGTAGTGGGTGGATCATGTGCTATGATGATGCACATAATAAATAATGCTAATAATGAACCTGTAACTGTAAACCGTTAATGAAATTCACCCCTTTCCTGGCACACAGTCCCAGTAAGCAGGGTTTGTGTAGCTAAAAAAGGTGTTTGGGGAATGGAATCTACTCTCTGATCTTTGGGCCAGGTGCAAGGCAGCTTCCATGCCTTGTCCCTATTTGGGCCCACCCGCACACCCCCAGCTGTGAATTATGTGGAGCTGATGTAGAGCCCACATGCATGCAAGTGGTGTAGTGTTTCCCACCAGCTGCAATCAATTACCATGGCATCAGTTACTGGAACTGCCCTGGTAAAATGGTTCGGTTTCGCCTGCATCCTCTGCCAATGTCCTCTTTCTCTGCCTCCATCCTTCCAGCTGAAGAGGTATGATAGCAATTGGAGTTGTGCAAAAATGGCAGTTTGCTGCATGTGGGGTTCATGACACAATTCCCTCACTTTTACGGTAAGAGGGTCACAGACTTGAGTTTCATGTAGTCATTCAGATTCGAATAAACCCAAAACACAAAGAACAAGTCAGGTAAAACTTTCAGTTTTCACCATGTTCTTGTCAAACCAACAGAAAGCTATGGATTTTGCAGGTTTTTTTGTAGGCAATCAGAAGCCAGGCCAGGTTCACTCAGGAGGGGCACTGGCAAATTATTGGATGAGCCTGTTCTGGGTTTGGTTTTATTCTGAGATCTGTAATCCATCAAGTTTTGCTCTACTTTTCATTATGCTGCAGATATTCCAAAGGCTGTACCTTGGGGCTCCCACAGAGTTCATCGCATTCTTGTTACAGCTGTAGCTCTGGAGATTTTATGCCTGTGAATCAATGCCAATTATGCATATGCATTGCCTCATTTGCATAAATCCATCAGTTCCCATGCCAATATCAAATCTCTGACTCCCCTGTCTGAACAACCCTCTTCCATTCCCCTCCCCTCTTTAGCTATCCCTCACTATGAGTTTCCCCATTCTCCTTTATCTCTGTCGTCTCCCCTTTTTGGTTGTTCCCACCCCATTTCCCTCTGTTCTTTCAGGTTGTTCCGCTGTTGAGTTTCCCCATCTCCCTTGGGCAGAATTTATTTTTTCTCTTAACCTCCAGAAGGGGCAGGGTCTCTTTCTCCCTCATTCCCAGGGAGCATGTGCTGGGAACTGAGACTCACAATCGTGCTTTCTTCCTAGCCGGCCCTGGAGGATTTCCTGCCGCTCTCACATTCTGAGCTGCAGCCTGCTGGCCACTGCAGAGCCTGCTCTCTGTGCACCGGAGCATCTGGGGACTAGCTCTCCCAAGAGAAGGGGAGAGTCGGGCTAGATTTTTACAGGCATTTAGGGGCCTAAAGTTGCAGATAGACACCTAGTGGGATTTTCAGAAGTGCCGGTGCATCTAGGTTTGAAATCAATGGGAATTAGAGGCCGCAAGTCCCTGTGAGAGGGCAGAGCCTCTGGTCTGATTTCAGATGACTTCTACTGGGCGGCTGACTGAAAAGCTGCTCTGGAGCCTAGGAGCAGGCCCCCCCAGGGAAGCGGGGAGATTTAACAGGTGTGCTTTCAGCTCAGCTCCTGAATTAGCTGGAGAGAAGGGAATCACACTGCAGGATATGAGGCACTTTTCTCCACCCTTTGGGCTTTTCTCCACCAGACTGCCTGCACAGCACAATGTCTATTGTTTGAGTCTGTTACTCTGAGAAAACAATAGACCAGTATATTTGTGTATATTTTGCAGCTCACTGCTGTGGTCGCACAGAACGGTCACAGGGAAGGCAGAGCTGTCGATCTAATGGAGCATGAGACGACAGACCATGGGCACTCCTGCCACTCAGGACCCAGTGAGTAGGATTTTCTTTAATCTTTGGCAGCAGCTTTGCTTGGAAAATCTAACAGTTGTTGAAGGCGAGTGTGTCCTTTTCATCAGTAGTCAGCCAGAGTTACAGTTACAGCTGTACCCACAGGAGGAAAAGAGGCCATTTCTGGCCCCCAAACAAGGCAGCATTACAATCCAACAGCTTCACAGACAGCTTGGGGTTCTAATGTAAGTATCCTGGTTGGCGAGTACCGTCTTCATCTTGCTAGTGAGCTCATTTGCTGATGTTTAAGAAGGGTCTTCTTGCTTGAGAGAGAGGGAAATGGTTGTTTACAGTTTAAATAGTTACAGCCAGTAGTGGCCATTCAGAGGGAAGCCTTAAGTGAGCCACATCCTGCAATGTGGTTGTCAGTTCTGCTCAGAGAATAATGAGGAAGTAAGGAGCCTAGATGTGCTCCCGAAGCCAAAAATATTGCTCCTGTTGGGGGTGCAACTTCTTTGAAGTCCCTTAGTTTCTTCCTGAGCAGATGCAACAATTTTATCCATAAACACGCTGTAAACTGTCTTCTTTTATTTAACAAAGCTGAATTTCTCTATTCATCAAGTCACCGAGTCTCTCCCAATGACCTTGTGTTATTCACTTGGGATTAATAACATTTTCATTAAGATCAGGGAGTTGAAAGCTACACTGAGCACTGAACTCTTAATGTCCGTTTACATTCTCTGGCCCCAATTCTCCACCGTGTCAGAGGGCAGCAGGTGCAGGAGGCTGGTCGAGGTTTCTTAATTCAGGGCTCAGCCCTGGCACAAAGTCCTTTACACCAATAGAGGAGCTTTACACCATAAAGGAGCTCAGCTCTGCCATACCCGTCACCTTAGCCCATCCCTGACATGCTCCTTCCTGCCCCTTGCACCAGGGATGGGAGTGGCTGGTGTGGGAATCTGTAGCCAGTTGAAGGCTGCGTGGCACTGTGTAAGCATCACTGAGCTATGCCCACTCAGTCCTTGACCTCTGCTGACACACACCATGTGGTCTCCGTTTACTGCCAGTGCTGATGATTTTGTGATGCGCGCACACGTTGTCAATTAGGAACCATTACTTCTTCACAGACATCCTAATAACCAACTATCGGAGTCTGAGAATAATAGCGCTGTATTTTTGTATTTGTTTGGGACTTTTCATGTTCAAAGTACTGTACAAACATTAACTTAGGAAGCCTCCTCACAACGTCCCCGTGATGCAGGCAAGCAGTCGTTATCTGCATTGCACAGGTGCGGGAAGTCTGACCTTGGAAAAGCCACACTAAATCAGCAGAATCCCTGACATGGAACCCAGAAGTTCCTGATTGCTGTGCTTATTCATTAAGAGCATACTGCCTTTCAGATGTCAGCCGAATTCATTGACTGCTGACCAGGGCTAGATTTAAACTGGTAACTGAGGAAAGCTCCATGTATTGGACTAGTCCTCTCACTGCTCATATTTAACTCATGTCTACAGCAATTATCAGAGAACCAAATACTCTCTGCAACAATTTGTAAACACAAAGGGCCAGATTTGCAAAGGTATTTAGACACCTAAAATGCAAATAGATGCCTAGAGGGATTTTTCAAAGAGCCTAATGGGGTTGGGTGCTTTTGAAAATCCCACTAGGTGCCTATCTGCATTTTAGGTGCCTAAATCCCTTTGAATTGCCCATAGTGTTACCCACACACTAGGGCACACCACTCTTTCCCAATCTGTAGGGCTGCAGGGGAAAGGCAACCTAGGGTCACCCATTTCCAGTCCGTAGGGCTCCAGGTGAAACTAACCTGGGCTAATATAAATACCCACACCCTTTCCCAAATTGGTAGGGCTCTGGATGTGTACTATTGGAGGTTTTCAGGATTTTTTGCCAGTGAGAGAGTCTTATGTAGTAATAACCTTAACCTCTATTTATTAACAATTACCGAACATAGTACACATGCTAAGCATACAATGCTATGCTCACCAATCCTGGTCAGTCAGGCAGACTTTCCCTGTTGGCCAGGCAAGGTCAGTCTCATCTGGATTCTGGCTGCTGCATGTCAGGGTCGTGCAGAGGATTCTAGTAGCTTTGATCTTGGGCGGTATCTTGGAGATGGATCCTTCTTCTCCCTTCAGATCTTTCCTTCTTTTTCTTCTTGTTCCCCGTTCTTCTTCTAGCTGGTCTCCCTCTTAGACCCCAGTTTTTATAATGAAACTGGAGTCCTGCTTAGCTATACCTTATCCAATCATATTACGAAATAATACATTGACCAATCCTAACACATTGCAAAATAGTTCTTTAACCAATCATACCCAACCACCTTAATTGATCACATTTAGTTATCTTAGTTATGCAACACCAGAAACAATTAAAGAACAAGACAGAAATCAATGAGATAAACAATAGAGAAGTGAGTGCCATAAAGACAAAACTGTAAGAAGTGTAGATTTTATAACCACAACAGTTGGTAAGTGATTCCTTTCCAGACAGAATGCTATCAAACAGTTTTCTTTAAGCATCTTAAGATTTGTTTCTTTATCTGGTGGTGGTAGGTACCATTAGGACAGTATCACTTTCTTCACAGCCTGATATTACATTGTCTTGAAGTAATTTCAGGAATGTGAAGATGTGACTATTGGCTTAGCTTATGGCTGCTGCCTCTCTTGGTATGGCTGTTACTTCTTAGCCCAAGAACAAGGCCTAAGCTTAGCCAAAAAAACAGGGCCTCAGACCTTACAATAGAGGCAAATCCTGGAAGCTCTTTATATGGAGAACTCCTATTGGCTTCAGGTCAGTGCACTAAGATGTGTAGAGACAGTTTCAGACTAGCATATTTAAATCCTTTTCTTTTCCAAAAGCACAAATATTGAGGGAGGTGGGGATTCTAGTGGGTCGAACACGAGACTGGGAGCTCTATCACCAGGGTTCTGGTCCCACCACTGCCACCTGTTTGATGAGAGACCTTGATCAATTTGTTTAGGGTAAAGTTCACCCCGATGATAACAGGGACAACAAGCATCCCCGATGCAGTTAAACTGCCGTGATTCTGCTCAGGTTAGTAACTGAGCAGTCATATGGGCATGCAGTAGAGATGGGCTTCCACATAGACTTCTGATATGCCGTCCTGGAGGGGGTCAGTTAGGGCTGGGATGGAGGAGGAGCAGTGTCATGGTGAGGAGATCGTGGTTCTGTGTATACTGTGGCCACAAACACCTAAGGAAGATGTGTGCAGAGGTGGTGGCCCCAAGTTCTGATCTTTTGTTGGAGCCCCAGCTGCAGAAGGACTGCAGAGCTCCCCTCTGCAGAGACAGGACACTGGGCTGGATCGACTAGTGGTCTGACCCGGTGCTGCTGCTGTTCTGTTCTGTGTTTTCTTGCTAGTTGCTCTCAGTTGGCTCTGAGTTATATTTGTCCATTTCGTCCAGCATATACGCAGCCTCAGCCTGCAACAAACAAGAAAGAAGCACAGATGCTAGCAGAAGAGGAGAGAGAGCAGGGCTGCCAGCAACAGCTTCTCAATGGCAGGAGGCCTCAGCAAGGTGAAGCAGAGAGGAACCCTCACCAGCTTCAGTGGAACATCAGCCCCCTTCCCTCATTGGAAAGTGACCTTCACTCCCCAGCACCATCCAGCCTCTTAATGCAGCCAGATTAAAGGGTTCCGGAAGTGAGCTGGAGCTGGGATAGGGTTGATTCATTGAGCAATATTTTTTCTTTAAACTGTACAGTTAAAAAATGTGATGAATAAATCAGTGCTAAATATTCCATTGCATTGTGAATATCACTTTAAAGGACAGTCCTACTAATTTCAGTACTTTGCAACTAAGAGGGCACTGAAAGAGAGCTCATCCCCCCGGTGGTGACCCGTTAGAAACAAGCATCTTCTGAACGATTTGATTGTTATTTTGGGGGGGTTTCTTTATGCATATATATTCAGAAGTCATGCAAATAGATTAGATAACGGGAAACCAGGATGGCCATCCTGGAGAAACTGCAGTTCTGTAAACTAAGATGATGCAGCGGAATCAGTTAAAATGGTTTCTTCCTTAGAATACTACTCAGACACACTATAGGCCCAATGGTCCTCTCCTCTATACTAGTTTTATACCAGTGTACTTCCTTTGACGTCAGTGGAGTTACTTCTAATGTATACTTGTGTAAATGAGAGCAAATTGAGGTCGTATACTTTTAAGATTTACCTGGAACATAAGAAGTTTTATGTAAATGAGCATCAACTATATCCAACAAGGAAGGTGTAGCCTCTGGGGAAAGCTGCTGCATTTACAAATCTTCCTATCTACAATCTTCAAAGTCCTTCAGATCATAAATTTGAAACAGAAACTTGAAACAGAAATCTTTTGTTCCTGGGTTGAGACAATGGACCAGATTCTTCTCTGGTCTACCAGTCTAAATGCACTGGAGTTATTCTCACTTTATAGTGGTGTGACTGAAAGCGAAATCTGGCTCCTTATGGGTGGGTCTGGCATATGGAAAGCGTTCCAATCATCTGCCATACCAAATATACACATTTCATAAAAAACATAGGGAAAAAATCCAGATTGGATTGATGTACACAAAACCAACTTGTTTGTGCTGCCATATTAAATCCATGGGATTGATTGTAAACATATAAAAGGCTTTATTTTATCATTGACATCCAAGCAGCTAGAATTTACTTCTAATAGTTTTACTTAGGTATTAAATAAACACAGTCATAAAGCTCTATTGTATAGAGAAGCGTCACTTAGTTGTTTATGATCTCAAATTATTTGAATTCGGATTGTTTTTAAAGTATCTGCAGATCAGCTATATTACGTACAATATGAATGTTCTTATGTGCATCTCCACTCCTCTTATGCAGGCATCTGGACGCTAATCAGAATCAAACCTCCAATGTTTCTGTGGTTTGCCTTGCACTAATTATGGATCCATATCTCTATCCACTGAGTTGACTATCATCACTATTAATAGTGCTTAAAATTTCTTAATCTAGACATGAGTTGAAAATGTTATTTTTATTCACATATATTTGCAATCCTCTTTTGGAATTCTGCTATATTAAGGCAGGATATATTTGCCATCCATTTACTAAGTCTCTAGGCTAGTAATTGGAGAAGCAGGTTCTCTAACCAGTTACAAGGCCAGAATCTCCTCTCGTTTGCACTAGTTTTATACCTGTGTAGCTCCACGACTTCAGTACAGTTACTCCTGTTTTACACTGGTGTAAGCAATAGGAGAATTAAGCCTGTGGTATCTGAATTCACGAGTATGCAATCATCACATCAGCTCTGATTTCAATGCAAAGTTGTAAAACGTGTTTTATAAAAGGTTCATAAACATTAGATTTTTTTCATTTCTAATCTGAATTATTCAAATGTGTTTGTAATGGCCATTAACATTAATTGCAATTACACACAACCACCGACTCCTCTATTTGGACTGAAGTGATTTGAAGAGTTTTAGAACACTAAATACAATAAGGAACAACCCTCATGTTGAACCCTAAGTACTAACTATGTAGATTGGACTGTAAGGTAAATAGCTAAACTTTGAACAGAGCAGAGACAGATCAGAGTCTACAAGTGTGGATTTATATCTGAACTCAAACTTCCCAAAACTTTGTGGGCGTATTTGTTCATATTGGTGATTTTGTTCATTTTGATACAAAGACAGAGACCAGACAGACACAAAGGTCCTGATTCAGTGAAGCATTTAGTCACGTATTTAGGTTTCATTGACCACAATGAGATTTAAGCATGTGCTTGAAGTCAAGCATGTATTTAAGTGTTTTCTTGAAACAGAATCAAAGTTTGGATCTAAGATTACTCTGTTTTAAGATGTTCAGATTTTGGTTTGGACCATCTTTAGAACAAAAGTGATTGATTCAAACACCTTAAAAATTGTACAGTTTCAAATCCGTGTTTTGAAGTCTTTTTTTGCTTTAGTTTTGTATAAAGAATCTAGTTTCTAGCTTGGTAGCTTTCACTGGAGAGTTTTGAAAACAAAAGTATAGTTTTACAGTAGGGGTGCTGGTGATAATGAAATTAACTTGTTTCTTCAACTCACATAGATCTAAACACAAAATGCTGTTTAGTATGAAAACGCCAAGGAAAAGAAATATATATATAAATATAATATATTTGTTTTATTTGTATGTTTATAAAGTTTGTGATTTATAAAACAAAAAAGTACTAGTGTTGCCATTGTTTTGACAGAACAGAGTACAAAATGATGGCTTAGGTTTAATACATGTCACAGTTACTGATAATCCAAATGGGTACAGTATTGCTGCAAAAACTAATGTGTATATACAGCATGCACAGATATTGTGGGGGTCTGTTCTTTTCTGCCTGTTTAAAGGATAATCCTTACTAGTGTAAAGCCTCCACACCTCAAGATTAGATCCCAGCCTTAGTAGAGTATAAAGTAAATGTTCAATGGGCAGTGGTGGGATTTTAGCTATACAACTCTCATAAGCAGTTAGAGGCTGCAGGACTAATTCCCAGTGTATCCTGCTGAATATTTACTCCTTTCTGTGCACATGAGAATATTTTGAAAATGATCTTTGCTATTTATATGTCTAGAAAGATGACTGATGGTCTTAAGGTACATTTGCAAATCAGTCCCCAAGGTGTTAGCTTAGGATTTACACTAAAGTTAATGAGAGCTGGTGAATGGGGTGTATAAAACCCCACACTGCAGGTAACAGGGTTAAGGAGAACTAGAGCCCATTTTGTGGCAGCTGGAAGGGAGAAAGGAAATTAAGGATTGGAATGGGTGGGTCCTATAAAAGAAGGACTGCAAGGCCAATATGGAGAACTGAGAGTGAAGAGCTGCACTAGGTAGCATATACCCTGGGGCTGAAGGGGGAGAGCAGCAGGAGTGAAGAAGTTCCAGGTGGTTGCCAGAGAAGCTATTAAGACAAGGACCCTTCCTCTGCAGACTGGTGAGAAACCACCTAGGAAGCTCAACCTTCATGAGGAGAGGACCACAGGGTGTGATCCAAGGAACAACCTGCAAGAGTGGCATGGTAGTAAGGGGTGGGGAGGGATTGGTGCCAGTCTCTTCATATGTGGTCCCTGGCCTGGAACCTAAATATGGTTGGATCTGGGTTCCTCTAACAAACCCAGCAGGAGTTTATTAAGGCCTTAAAGAAGCAAGTCATACTTGAAGATGTGAAGGTTTGTATGGATTTCATCTACGGTGATTGATCTCCTGATCTTTTTGGCTTTCTTAGCACCCTGAGAGGGTAAAAGACTACCAGTGACTTGGCTGGAGGGCTGAGGTTGCAGCAAATGGGCTAACTGGCAATTGGTCCATCAATGAAGGGGGTCAACTGAGGCATCGTTGCTGTGTCATCTGGTTTTGCCACAAGAGTGCACTGAAGATTGAAGGCTCGCTCCAACAGAGTCACATGGTTATATTCCTGCTCACCGCTTTTCTTACCTGATTAGCCATTGCAAGTGTCAAAACCCATTGATGATGATGAGAGTTGTGTGAATGGAGCCGATTTAAAACTCAGCCCTAAGAATATACAGGCAAACTTTGATTTTTATTAGATGAATATGTATGATGCTAAGCTTTAGAAAAAGGAATTTTAAAACAAAATAAAGAAGCTATTCAAAAGGTGCTAAAGTCAAAAGTGAGACAAAGATTAGAGCTAGAGAGAGTTCTGTATGAAGGGAGAAACATTTAGAGGCATAATACAGTCTTTGTTAAAGTCATTGGTGAAATTCCCATTGAGTACAGTGTGGCTGGAATTTCAACTTACGTGCAGAGGAAATATTGATTATAGGCAATGCAGGTAACACCACCTATAGGCAAGGTTACCTGACATTTTCCATTATAAGACCCTGTTTCTAATTTCTTGCGACTTTGCCAAACCTTACTGTTCCAGTTGAAATTTTCCGTGCCAAGTGTCTGCCTCAGTCTGAGTCTCTCCCCCTCCCCCCAACCCTAAAAACTTCAGTGGCTTTTCAGAATGAGATTAGGAGGAAAATATGCTTGTTTTGCCCATGTTAAAAATATTCTACAACCATTTCTTAGAGAAGTTGCAGTGCTTCCATCCTTTGGAGCAGAAACTTGAAATTTGGAGGTGTGGGATCAGCTTGGTCTTAGAGATGTGGTTTTTTTTGCTGCACAGTGGTAAAATTGCCCAAGCATTGAGCCAAATTTGCATATTCTCAGTAGTGAAACTCAGTGGGGTTGCCACCTAAATTTTCTGCAGAATCTATCTGCTCTGAACATGCTTCAGGCCCCGAGCAGGACTTTCCCTGCCATTGCTGCTCCTGGCAATCAGGAGCTTGTCCAGTGACAGGCACTGAGCGCAAGGGGACCGTATATCTCCCGTGCTCTCCAGCAGTGAGGAGCTGGAGTAGTAATCAGCCTGACTCAAATGCTGAGGAACTGGTTCTGGGGAGGTGACAAGAAGGGGAAGAAGGGGCCAGGGGACTGTTATGTGGAGCTGGAGTGTAAAGAGACCAGGCTTGGGGGTTGGAGCTGGGTGGGAGGGACTGAGATGTGGAACCAAGGAAGGTAGGTGGGGGTGGGGACTGGGATGTGGAGTTGGGTTGAGAATGGTAATGCCATCATACCTGTCCATCCTACCCTACAGCAGTGCTATGAAGATAAATACTTTGTATATAGATTCATAGATTCCAAGGCCAGAATGGACCATTGTGACCATCTAGTCTGACCTCCTGTATAGCACATGCCATAGAACTTCCCCCAAATAATTCCTAGAGTATCTCTTTTAGAAAAGCATCCAATCTTGATCTGGTAAGCTCTTCCAATGGTTATTTACTCCTACTGTTAAAAATGTACACCCTATTTCCAGTCTGAATTTCTTTAGTTTCAACTCCCAGCCATTGGATCGTATTATACCTTTCCTGTCTAGATTGAAGAGCCCCTTATTTAATATTTGTTTGCCACGTAGGTACTTTTTCAGGCACTTGGTGCTATAGTGATCAGTGCTGTAGAAAAGCCCATGAGGAAATTAATAATTCTGCCTCCAACGCAGGGTTTGAACAGTGTGCAGTATAGCAAACTATGTACTGACTAGTGGCTCATTAATTGAGCACTGACCAACCTGTGTACTGAATGAGGCAGTGAAACAACAGTGTATGATCTTGTAATTAAAGATTCTACCATAAAGCATACCCACCAGGGGGCTGAAGTAAAACTTCCCAGGTAACCTTCATTCTGGCATTTTGTAACTATTGAATGCTAGACTTTCCAAACTGAACATTCCTTTAATGGAGCCTTTTTAAATAGGTAATATGATATAGAGACAGTAACTTAAAATAAAAGAATGGGGGAAAGTCCATGACATTAAAATGGCACACGTTTTGAATGGAGAAACTATTTTACAGAAATGAATAATTGTCTTGTGGCAATGGGTTCCACAAGTTATTGTTGAGGCCAAAAGGTCAGTAGGATTTAGAGAAGACTACTTTTTTATGTGTCTAATGAGAATATCCACCGTACCTTTTAAAAAGAAAAAAATTATAAAGGATATATGCCCTCATGCTTCAGGTTATAAGACAACCAGTAGCTGAGGGAGATCAGTAAGAAACTTCCCCCATGTGCAAGGCTTGATTGTTCACTACAGGATTTCTTGCAGCTTTCCCTGAAGCATCAGGTACTGAGTACGGTCAAAGACAGAATACTGGAATAAAAGGCCCCCAGTCTGATCTGTGTGGCAATTCATACGTGCCTTTAACCCTTCAGCTGGCCAAGGTGTATTGTTTTTTTCCTCTAAAGGGGTGTAATTTTATCTCTCATGTTACTTCAAGATGATGCTTACACTGCTTAGTTAACTTTCAGCACACCTCTTGGTATTATTGCCTCACTGACTGATAACTTACCATCTTTAGCCATGTGAAAAGGTAAAACAGTAAAATCAGTGGATTCTTCTGTGCGCATTCTTATGTGCAAGGATGGCATAATAACTATGCTCCCTGTTTTCTTAGCTTTCTCTGCTGAGACTGTCACTTAATACCAGTTCTGATGTGCACACTTGTCCTCTAGGAACTGGCCAGATACCATCCAATTTCAGACAGGCTATTCATCATTCAGCGAACGGGAATGACTTTCAATCCCCACTCACTGCCAAGCTGGCCTGGATTCAGACCCCAGAGTAGAATAATAGGGTTAGAAGGGCCATTTAGTCCAGCCTCTGGCCTAGATACAGGATTTCTTGTCTCTAAACCATCCAGGACAGATGTTGTATATGAGCAAAGGCTGAAGGAACTGGGTATGTTTAGTTTGAAAAAGAGAAGATTAAGGGGGGGGGGTATGATAGCGATCTCAATACTTAAAAGGCTGCCATAGAAAAGATGGAGAAAAGGTGTTCTCTCTTACCATGGAGGGCAGGACAAGAGGCAATGGGTTCAATTTAGAGCAGATTTAGATTAAATCTCAGGGAAAACTTCCTAAGTGTAAGAACAGTAGGACAATGGAACAGACTGCCTATCGAGGTTGTGGAAACTCCTTCACTGGAGGACATCTTTCTATACCTTGGTGACCAAAATGGGACACAATTCTCCAGCTAAGGCCTAATGTGTGCTGAGTATAGCATACTGTCAAGCCTTGTGACTCGCAGGCTATGCCTCTGTTACTGCAACCTAAAATTGCATTTGCTTTTTTTTTTTGCAACAGCATCACATTGTTGACTCATGCTGAGCTTGTGATCCCCAGCTCCCAGATCCTTCTCAACAGTGCTTCTGCCAAGCCAGGTCCCCGCCATTCTGTATTTGTGTATTTGGTTTTCATTCCTTAACGGTAACATCTTATATTTGTCTTCGTTGCATTTCATTTTGTTAGCCAAAGCCCCCTTCTCCAATTGATCTAGATCCCTCTGAATTTTAGCTCTATCCTCCAAAGTGTTGGCAACCCCCCTTAGCTTTTGTGTCGTCTGCAAACTTCATCAGCAAAGACATTTATTACCAGTGTTAGGGGAAAGTTCTGTAAATCCAAGGTCACAGAACTTCCCTTTTAAGGCAGCTGCTGCAGAAAACCTTTATTATCAGAGCCTTGGCCACTATCTTGTCTTCCTCCTTAGCCTGCAAGTGCAATAGGCTCAATGGAAATAATTGTCTTCTGCCTGCCTACTCCTCCTTTTGAAGGGGGAGTTCTAACTTTTCATTCTGCTGACTCCAGCTATGTATGAAGTCAAAGCCCAGAAGGAGCTTCCCTGGCAGGTCTCTTTGACCAGGACACTACAGCCCAGCAACCCCTGCTCTCAAGGTAAGAAACTAGAATATGACCTCACCAGGGTTATTGAACACACCTAAGTGCATCGTCTTCCTGCTCATACCCATTGCTGTTCTCACCCCAACCTTCTTCTTTCCCATTTGCACGCCTGCTGAGAGCCTAGTTGCACAGTCCATGTTGCCTCCCATTTGATTCCTCCACTGTGGCCCCCACTGGATTATTGTTGCTGTCTGCACACCCTCCTTCAGCCAGTTTTCAGTCAAGGAGGCAGAGTTCACCTTATCTAAGATTGAAGCCAATTTCATTTTTAAAGTAAGACTGTAGGACCAAGTGAAAGCAATGATAAGATAGTGCTCTCACTTTGATACCGTTCACCAGCAGCTCCCAGAATGTGTGTCGGTAAAACAGCAGCTGGGATCTTAGCCTCATGACTGGGGCTCCTAGATGCTTTCCCAATACAAATAATTAATCAAAGAATTGGCTGCTTGTGCCTATGCAGAAAGCTAATTGTTTTTTAAATTAATTGGGAATCCTAGAAATGTAGGGCTGGAAGGGACCTTGAGAGGTCATCAAGTCCAGCCCTCTGTGCTGGGGCAGGGTCAAATAAACCTAGACCATCCCTGACAGGTGTTTGTCCAACCTCTTTCTAAAATCTTCAGTGATGGAGATTCTATAACCCCCTTGGAAGCCTATTCCAGAGTTTAACCATCCTTATAGTTATTGGGGTTGCGGGGGAGGGGGACTTTCTATGTAACCTAAATGTCTCTTACTGCAGATTAAGCCCCTTACATCTTGTCTCGTCTTTGGTGAACATGGAGAATAATTGATCATAGTCCTTGTAACAGCCTTTAACATATTTGAAGACTGTTATCAGGTCCACCCTTAGTCTTTTTTCTCAAGACTAAACATGCTCAGTTTCTAGCTTTTCCTCAGAAGTCAGGTTTTTTAAACCTTTTATAATTTGTTGCTCTCCTCTGGACTTTCTCCTGTTTCTCCAAACCTTTCCTAAAGTGTGGTGCCCAGAGCTGGATACACTACTCAAGTTGAGGACTCACCTGTGCTGAATGATGTGGAACAATTACCTCCCAAGTCTTTCTTATGACACTCCTGTTAATACATGCCAGAATATCAGCCTTTTTAGCAACTACATCACATTGTTGACTTGTATTCAATTTATGAGCCATTAAACCTCCAGATCTTTTTCAGCAGTACTATCACCTAGCCCAGGGGTGGGCAATAAATTTTGCAGAGGGGCCACTCCACTAATTTTGGTAAGTCGCCGCAGGCTGCACCTTTCTACTAGATCAATGAAACCCCATTATGTTCTTTCCACAGCAAAGTAATTGCACTTAAGAACAAGCAACTGAATACACATTTCTCCAAAGCTTATCTTAGGAGGCAATTCCTCTTGCAAGTCATTTTGTGAACATGTGTCAAATTTGTAACAACGCAAACGCTAAACTTTTACTTACTACTTGCGGTCAAGGACTTCCTGAACTTCCTGCTTCTGGCCATGTGACCGAAAGCAGGAAATTCGGGAAGCCACTGGCCGAAAAAGCTCCAATTGAAGGTAGCTTAAGCAGAGCTTGGGTTGACCTGCTTTCAAAGTGGGTGGCCCATCCTGGCTCACTCGTTGCTACGCCCCTGCATGGAGGAAGATTTTATTAATTTCCTCAATTGCCGGGTATCATGGCGGGCCGGACAGAAATGGTAGAGGGGCCGGATCTGGCCCACGGGCCATAGTTTGCCCACCCCTGACCTAGCCAGTTATTTCCTATTTTGTAATTGTGCATTTGATTTTTTCCTTCATAGGTGAAGTACTTTGCACCTATCTTTATTGAATTTCATCTTGTTGAATTCAAACCAATTCTCCAATTTGTCAAGGGTGTTTTGAATTCTAATCCTATTCTCCAAAGTGCTTGCAACCCCTTCTGAAATCTATTTCACGGTTTTATCATGTACTCTGGCACACTTTTGGCAGACCAAAGCCTTTTTTAGTGGTGTAAAACATTAAATTTTAATCCACTATTTTCAGCAGTACAGAAGAGATGTACATTTTAACAGGCACATTTTAAATGCTTTGCAAATCACACATAGAGGGGGCTCTACAATAAGAGAATTCAATGAGCCAGATATAGGTATATTCACTGCAGAGTGCACTAGATGAAAAGTGTTTCCAAGCATTGCTCAGATTCATTAATGTAGGTTTTTCTGGTGTATACTAACACAAAAACCTACACTGTAAGGTCTGTTCAGAAATCTTCTCAATTACAAATTTCAGTTCAAACCTGGAAAGTATTAGTCTGGGTTATGCAAATGTGCGGTATGCCACCCAGCTAGCTATAAGTTCAGTAGGAAAGTTGAAGGAGCTAAAGGTGGCTAGGTTCTTTGAAGAGTTAGGCCTTACATTCTTAAATCTTAAGCAGGAATGCATGTTTAACAGTGCTTTAACTCTGGCAACCAACAGAATATTAAAGGTTACAGCCAAATGTTGGCAGATCAATTCTTGGAACGTATTAGGCTTTATTCTTTCCACATGTATTTGTAAAAAGGGGATAGATTCAGCTTTCAGACTCTTCCATTTTAATGGTTATTTTTTCATCTTGTGTTTTGCTTCTTATTCCTGCATCTGTTCTATTGTAGGCCACTGGGCTTTATATTCAGATGGCTTTATAACCTAATGCATGGCAAAAACTTTCCTCTCACATTTACAAAATCAGTTGACCAGAAAGGAATATACATTAAAACATTTGCATTTGTCTGCCTTCTACTGCAATTTATGATTACATAACACCTGGCAATAGTATACTCATTCAAAAACCAAAAAGGCAAACAAACTTTCAGAAAGTAAGGAAACCGCTGACTGAGAGATGTGAGCAGATTTTCAAATCTTCTCATTATAAAAACAGGAATGAAACAGAGTTTATTTGTATTGCAAGTGGATCAGAAGTGGAAAGGGATGGAAGAAATAAATATTTTTGAATTTTCTTTAAAACAGACAAGCAATAGTTCATAAGAAAGGTGCTCTCTGAAAACAAACACATCATTTCTAATACAGCCGTCATAAGCACCATGTAATGGACTCTTTCTCTTCTTTCTATTATTTCCAGTGGGATCAGTCATAGTAATTTCTGCTTAGCTGCTTATAAGTGAAGATTTATTGGCTTCAAAACTCCCTCTTTCTGTCTCTCCTTTTTAACATTACTGTACTTTACAGATTGATATAACAGAGTAGGCCTGTGTTAGTGCCCTGTGGATGTATGACAGAAACTACACAAACCAAACACAGTACTGCACATTGTTCTCTTCTGTGGTCTTTTATGATGAACACATAAAAGGGGGGCAGCCCGGTACCACCCTCTGCTCTGGGCCCCAACCAAGGGACCTTATAAGTAGCAGCCTTGTGTTGCTGGTTTCAAGAATGCTACTAGCTTCCCTGGGTTACCTCCCCATGGACCCTTGGCTCACTGTCCCTACCATGCTTGAGCAGGGCCCCTCCTGGCCTCCTTGCCTGGGGAGTCTCTCAGTCTCTTATAGCCCCCTGGGAATGGCAGCACCGAGTGAACACACAGTTCAGGTGCCCTTCTGGCAGGGTTTTTTTTCCCTTCGACCTCCATGCCTGAAAAGGCCCTCAGCCCTGCTTGGGCAAGGTTTCTCTCCCAGCCCCTGTACTTGTTTGCCGAAGTGGCCAAAGCCCCAGTGAAGAGACAAGGGCCTAATAGGCCCAGAAACGGGACTGGACATCAGAGTGGAATGGCCGTTTTTGGGGAACAAAGTTACCCTCACCCACCACTAAAGGGGCAAAATTCTGAGGGGTGAAGGAGTACCGTGGCCCACTGCTGGGGGTAGTGCAGGACCAAATGAGGCAGAGAAGATGCTCATGCAATCTATAGATAGAGAGCATAGACATGCTTGTGCAATCACTTAAAATTAGCAATGGGTTAAGCAGCGTGGAGCGATCCACACCTTAGCTCAAAATATACTTCAGACCATTTTGGAGTTTCATAGATGTTTAAATGTTTTTAAAACTGTTTCATTTTCTATCCTCTCCAGGTTTTGTCTGCAGATGGGCAGGACATGAGGCAACCCTTGACTGAGTATGGGCTGAACGCTGTGCATTGAGTTTTGTTAAACAAATATAGAACCTATCTGATGCCTCTAACCGTGACTTCAAGAAACTGAATTTTTCTTTTAAAAATGTAAAAATATAATAATTTAATTTACTTCCTGTCTCCATTGGTACTACAAAGAGAAGTAATAATGAGGTATTTGCAAATATAGCTGTTGTGGCATTGCCAGCCCACTGGATACAGGAAAGCTCAAAAGAACGGTGAGAGCCTGATAGCTTTGTGAGAGATTTCCAGTCCAGGTTCTGATTCTGTGATGTCCAGAGTACTTTCAACTCAGTTATTTTGAGGATGCTCAGCAGAATAGAGCTCCAGTTTTGCAGATCCAAGAAATTTGGCTAAGATTCAGATAGGTATCAGAACACGTGGTTTCTTATCTGAACTGAACATGTGAACATTTTAAATGCATTGATGAGACCACTGGAGTTTGTGGTTTTGCAAAACTATCAAAGTACTCTCTAGGTCTTTACATTCACAAACCTTCCTTCTTGTACCTTAAACCCCTATTTTTTGTCTAGGAAGGTTAATAAGGAAGCATTGTTGTGGGTAAAAAATATTTTTAAATGTATCCTGTCGCCTTGAGACCTGTGAAATCATGACAGTCATATGTGAGAGAAGTGACCTGTGCCTTTTCTGTGACCTTAAATTAGTTTGATTACCTCACTCCACTGCTACCTCTTCACACCTCCAGGTATCTAAATCATGTAGGCAGATGAACATTACAATAGCCATAATCTCAAACTGTGAAACACACTGACTTTGTACTGATCTCACCTATATGGATATGGGTAGAGGGTTGGAATCTTTCCTTTTGCTCTCTGATTTTCTATTGAGAGCTCAGAGTCTCTTTTGATATCACACGCTAAGGTAAAACCTGACACTATTCTGGAACTGAACTGTGGTGGGTGCACTACGGGCATTAACTGCACCAGCCTTCCACCTAATGTCCCTGCTAGCCAACCCTCTACACTACCCAGCTCCCTCTCACCTAGCCTGCAGTGCCCCAAAACTTCCTATTGTTTCTTCCTGTGACCCAAATAGCACAAGCTTTTCTATCAGCAAAATAGTCTAGAATATAGTGAGTTGCAGGATGATTTGCTGTTTGTTTTGCTGGTCACAGAGGAGAAATGATGCAGAACCACTGATGGGGTTGATAAAGCAAAGGCACAGGGAGGCTGAAGAGGCTTTTACAAACCATCATGTTTAATTGTAATGTTGTTGTTACTTGTCTTCCTCCAGTGTTTATATTAATAAAAAGATTTTTGCCTCAGACTCCATCTTGGGAATATCAGAAAATGCTTGGAAGAATTCCTGGGCTGTTCCATGGTGGAATTGTATCTGGGAATCTGTCAATAAATCTGCTACTGCTTGGGATAGAGTCAGCAGAGTAATTATTTATTATTGCAAGATACACGAGTGCCCAAAATAATTTCTGTTAAGAATGCAAAACCAAACTACATTTAGGGATCTGTCAGGTGCATTGGCTATTGATGCACAATACTAAGCAAGGTTCTGAGAGTTTGAAAAAAGGTTATTATGAAAAATAAAATTGAAAGATATTAAGGGAGACTTTATCCAGCAAAGAAGCTTAAAAGGAGCAGAAGTGAGCTTGATTTAACTCACTATGAGTTCTTGACTATTGTGTCAAAGTTTACGTGGATGTTTATTTTGCTATTTGTTTGACATTAGGGTAAGACTGACTATGTTATGAAAGAATCATCCACCCCAACATCAAATGTGAAATTTACATTTAACACATAGGAATTCCCCTTCTGTATCAATGTGGTATACTGTCTCTACCAGTGGCACTAACAGGCCCTGCTAGTTTAAGATTGAGAGGCATAAGATGTTACGCCCTGTTTACAGGGCAGTCATTTTTGCCAGGCACGTCAATGTGACCAATGGCTAAAGACGCATGGGAAAAGAGACCCAAAGCCTCTTGACAGGGTGCTCATTAAGCAAGGACCATTGCTATGGGCCAGAGCCAAGACTGGAAAGAACCTCCACTCCCTCAGTAGAGGGTGGTCTATTTGCCCAGAAAATGCAAGTGGCCCAAAACAAGGTAGAAAGCGGAGATCTGAATACTTGCTTGAGGGAGAGGTTGACAGCCTTGATACTTGCCTTTGTTGAACACTGAGTGACCTGACTGCTCCAACTGTATCCTCCTTTCCAGCTATGACTACCGCCTCCCTCTCCCCCCCGCCAGTGTTGCATACAGCCTGGTTCTCTGTGACCTGCTGAGATCTCCACATCCTCATTGACCCTTGAATGAGACCATTGGCTCCAGCCTTGCACTCAGTGACCCGGTCTGACTTCATTGCCTATAGCGTAACTCTCATTGATGCTGAGGCCCTGACTACATCCAAATTTATCCTCATTCACCCTTGTGTGACCCCAATACCTTCAGACCTAAACTCTGTGACCATAATTGCCTCCAAATATAGCTTCATTGACCACTGAATGACCCCTCTGTCTCCTCACCTGCAAGCCATGACCTTCAGTAACCCCCACTGCCTTGATGTGTCCCCTCTTTGACCCTGATTGCTGCCAAATAGTTCCTGATTGACCCACATGTGACCTCCCTATCACCTCATTACCAAGCCATAACCTCATGTAACCCCCTCACTGCCTTGATATTCCCTTCAATGACCTCACTGCGACGCAGATTACCTCCTAATTTATCATTACTGCCTCATGCTTGGCACTCAGTGAGGATGACCCCCCCAATTGCATATATATTAGCTCTCATGGACCCTTCTGGACCCTGATTGCAGCAAATTTCGCCTCATTGCCCTTTGTATTACCGCACACCTTCAAGCCTAGCTGCTTATGACCCTATGTGAACCCCCTGACTGCAGTGTTATGCTCATTTGACACCTCTGTGACTCCGATTGCCTTCAAATATAGTGTCATTCACCCCGCATGACCTTAGTATCCCCTCATTTTCAATGCATGACCTCATGTAACCCCCCCACTGCCTTGATATACCTCCTCAGTGACTAATTGCCTTTAAAGTTATTCTCATTGCCCTCTGAATGACTCCTACATTGCACTCAGTGACCCCCATCACCTATAGATTAGCTCTCTTTGACCCCCTGTGACTCTGATTACGTACCAATTTATCCTCATTCACCTCGTGTGACCCCAATATTTTAAGATTGAAGCACCATGACCCCTTTGTGCTCCAAATGTATCTTCATTGACCCCCCTCTGTCTCCTCACTTGCAAGCCATGACCTTGTGTGACCCCACTTTCCTGATGTGACCCCCCCTCTTTGACCCTGATTGCCACCAAATAGCTCCCAATTGACCCATGAATGACCCCATTACCACCTCATTTGCAATGCATGACCTCATATAACCCCACTGCCTTGATATGCCCCCTCATTGACCTCCTCGCAACCCTGATTGCCTCCAAATTTAGCCTGATTGACTTCTGAATAACCCCACTACCTCCAGCCTTGCACTCAATGACCCAGTGTGACCCCCCAATGCCTCGAGATTAACTCTCATTGATGCCTCAGTGACCCTGATTGCCCCCTAATATAGTGTTATTCACCCTGCATGACCCCAGTACTTCCTCATTTGCAATGCATGACCTCATGTAACCCCACTGCCTTAATATGCCCCCTCATTGACCCCTTAGAGACTGATTGCCTTCAAATTTATTCTCATTGGCCTCTGAATGATCCCACAGGCTCCAGTCTTGCACTCAATGACCCCACATTATGATCCTATGTGACCCCCCCCGACTGCACCGTTGCTCTTATTGACTCCTCTGTGACCCTGATTGCCTCTAAATATAGTGTCATTCACCCCTCATGACCTCCAGTACCTCCTCATTTTCAATGCATGACCTCATGTAACCCCACTGCCTTCATATACCCCCTCATTGACCTACTTGCAACCCTGATTGCCTCCAAATTTAGCCTTCTTGACTTCTGAATAACCCCACTGCCTCCAGCCTCGCACTCAATGATCCAGTGTGACCCCCCAATGCCTAGAGATTAACTCTCATTGATGCCTCTATGAACCTGATTGCAGCCAAATTTATCCTCATTTACCTCACAGCTTCACGCTGTGCTTTTTATGTGCCCTCACTGACTGCAGAGTTGCTCTGATTTACCCCTCTGTGACCCCAATTGTCTCTAAGTATTTCCTGATTGACCCATGAATGACCCCACCACTGCCTCAGTTTCAATCCATGACCTCATATAACTGCACTGCCTTGCACTGCCTCCTCATTGCACCCTCTGTGACCCTCCTTGCCTCCAAATGTATGCACTGCATAACCCCACTACCTCCAGCCTTGCACTCAATAACATAGTGTGAATTCATTTCCTGTAGATTAGCTCTCATTGACCTGTCTGTGACCCTGATTAGATCCAAATTTATCTTTATTGACCCTGTCACCTCACAGCCTCAAGTGACCCCACTGCCTGCAGCATTGATCTAATTGACCCCTTTGTGACCCTGATAACTGCCAAATATTTCTTGATTGACCCATGAATGATCCCACTACTTCCTCACTGACAATCCATGACCTTATGTGAATCTCCTGCTTTGATATGCCCCCTCATTGACCTTTCTGCGACCCTGATTGCTTCCTAATTTAGCCTCAGTTGCCTCTGAATTACCCGTCTGCTTCTTGCCTATGACCCAGTGTGACCCCACTGAATATAGATGAGATCTCTTTGACCCTTCTGTGACCCTGATTGCAGCCAAATTTAGTCTCACTGACCTGTGTTACCTCACAGCTTCAAGCCTCGCAGTTTGTGACCTCATCAACTGCAGAGTTGCTCTCATTGACTCCTCTGTGATCCTGATTGCCTCCAAATCTATCTTCATTCACCCCGCATGATCCCAGTCCCTCCTTATTTTGAATGAAAATGTAACCCCACTGCCTTGATATGCCCCCTCATTGACCCCCTCTGTGACCCTGATTGCCTCCAAATTTATCCTCATTGCCCTCTGAATGACCCCACTACCTTCAGCCTTCACTCAATGATCCCATGTGACCCTACTGCCTATAGATTGGCTCCCATTGACCCCTTTGTGACCCTGATTGCCTCCTAATTTATCCTCATTGACTGCTGCATTACTGCATTGCCTCCAGCCTTGCTTTCCCTGACCTCATGTAACCCCCATTGCCTTGTTATACCCTTTCATTGACCTCTCTGGCACGCTGATTGTTGCCACATTTTTCCTCATTGACCCACATCTGTCCTAAGTGAGGTGCTCAGAATGGGACACAGTAGCCAGATGAGGCCTCACCAGTGTTGAGTTACATGGGACAATTATCTCCCATGTCTTACATCTATCACTCCAGTTAATATACCCCAGAACAATATTAACCTTTTTAGCAACTGATTCATCTTGTTGACTTATGTTTAGTTTGTCATCCTCTATAACACCCAAATCCTTTTGCACAGTCGTAGGGTTAAAGGATTAGGTCAGCTTGTAGCATGCCTGTTTTAGCATGTGAGCAGTAATGGGATGGATGCTTGTGTTCTCCAGTAGGAGGTTGTCAGGGTGGGTGGGTCGATTCTTTGCTCTGTTGGCCTAACTGTCATATGGTTTTCTGGTAGGAAGCCTCACAATAATGGAAGATCTACTGTATCGTATAGTCCCAATCCTATACTTTTTTGAACTACTTACTGAGCCTAAACTTCCATTAAAGTCAATGGGACTCTTGCCTGAATAAAAACATCTGCAAGTTGCCGTATTCATACACTACTGGATTAAGAAAAGATGGAGTTACAGCTATCGCTGTGAATTTCCTGACTTCTGGCTGAAACAAGGTGCTTAATACAGTTCTAACACAGAGTTTTATGGGTGAATATAGCAATATTTTATTTAATAAATCTACCCTTTAGAATGAATCTAATCAGAACAGTAAAGTAGTACTTTGTAATACTGATATTTTAGTGCCCCAACATAGTATATTAAAACAATGGGAATACCTTGCAAATAACACAGTTGAGGTGCAAACCCACATGCTATTGCCCTCTATAAGCATGTAGGAAATGTGATGGGAGAAACATAGGATAGTTTCTCAGGATGACATTGAAGGGCTATCTCCTACGAGAGCACTTTATACATCAATTTTTCACGGCCATAAAATAGAAACGTAAACATTCTTGTAAGAGTCAACCATCATTTGTACCATTGCATTATGCATACCTCTTGCCTACTCATAACATGAATGAACTTCATAGTGTTCCATTAAGGCTTTTCAGACTTACACTGCATAGAGCTCTCAGTGCTGTCACTTCCATGAAATGTCAAGGAAAATGTTGTCAGTTTCACAACCTTTCATGGAATGAAAGTGAAATAATGCACTTGGAAACGTTCAAGAGAGACATTATGAAAGGAGAATTCCTCTCCTTCCCCCTGCTCTAGGACTTATCTGGCCCCACATAGTAGGAGTAATAGAAAGGCTAAGTGTCTTACCCAAGATCAGATCTCAAGTCAATAATGCATGATAGATAATGCCTCAATTGTCTCTCCTGGTCTAACCACTAGGTCATGTTACCCTCAGTGCTGAAAGTCCTTGTATGTATTAGGGATAGCCTCATTGCTCACTATGGCCAGCTTAGACTTGGGCATCTTTAGTTTCTAACCTGACTTGCTTTCTTCAACAGAAAGAAATGGTATGGATGCTGTACAATAAGGCCAGGTCTATACTATAATACTGTACTACGATAGTACTATACTATATTATTGCTGTGTCAATCCTGGGTTTGATTTGTGTCTATTATAGTTGTGCCAGTAAAAGACCCAAGGTGTAGACATAGTTATACTCAGAAAGCCATTCTTTTCCTGATAGATTTTATTTTGCTCAGGGGCACTGGAATAAACTATGCTAGCAGAAGGGCCATTTTCCTGGTATAAGACGTGTCCACTCTAGGAGTGCTTTGCCAGTGTAATCTATTTAGTATACCTATATGGGCAAATCACACCTAGTGTATATCTGGCCCAAACCCTTCTCTCTTCATTGTGCCTCCCAAGCCTTCTGAAAGGTGACACCTGGCATGTACTACCACCCCTGCTGAATGGAAATATCTCAAGACAAGACATATGACTTTGTGGATGGCAGAAGAGAGTGGTTTTTCTTTTAAGTTATAGGAAATCTCATGTATCTATGTAGCTTTCTCACTTCAGCTTTACCATGTTAATAATGATAGTTTGTACTTACCTGGTTATTCATCTGTAGAACTCAAAGTAATTGCCAAATTGGACAAAATCTATTATCCCCATTGTACAGATGAGATAACTGAGAAACAAAGAGTTGAATGAGTTGGAACTAAAGCCATTTCTCCTGACTTCTAGACCTGGTATCCATATGTAGAAGTGCAAGTGAGGGCATGCTATGGACCAAAGATAGTATCTTACTAGGTAAGATCCATCACTGTAACCTTTTCTGGATCTGGAGAAAAACTGTCCATGTTAAATTAGATCCAGGTGGTGATTGCGAAGACAGACTGAATGAGTATACCAGAAGCCAAATGCCTGTCTTTATCTAAAAGCTGAGGATTACCTTCCTAAAGAGTGAAAAAGTAATTTAGTCTCAAATTACATTCAAATGTTTCCTTTGCTTCAGCAAATCTTGGAATAGAGACAAATTGTAGCAAATACGTAATTTTAACATGAAAACAGACCAATAGGAGCTAAAATGAAACCATACGTTCAGTTCACTTAGGCCCAGGGATTAAGTATGGGTGGAACACAGTTTTCTTACAATTTGAAATTCCAGAGGAGGGATAGTTTTGTCCCTGAAAACTCATTAACTCTTTCAAGACTGAATAGTATTGAAGCTCTCTTTTTTAGTAAAATGGATCCTTTTTACTCAAACATGCACTGGTGCCACTACTTTAGTGAGGGTTCTGCAGCTAAGTGTCAGATTTGCACTGGTGGTTAGGGCTTGAAGGAGTGAATAGTCAGTGTTGTGTTAAGGAGTTTTTGACTCTTGGTCCAACAGAGAGGAAATATGGCCCACAGGGTTGCTCATTAGCCAGTGACCCTGAAGACCTGGGTTCTATTGTCAGGTCTGTCACTGATCTGCTGTGACCTTGGACAAATCACTAGTGTTTCTCCTCCCATAGTTTGTCGGTCATGGTTGTTTAGATTGTAGGCTCTTTGGAGCCATGACTGTCTCTTATAATGTGTTTGTATACTGCCTAGCACACCGAGACTGCTAGTTGTTTATATTACAGGAAAAATAAAGAATAATAAGATTCTGTACATCATCTGGGTTACTAGCCAATTAGATGACAATTACTTTAGAATACAGTGGACCAAGCCAGATTTTAGAAAAGAAAAAGGTGAGTGAATAGTAAAACAAGGTTACTTAACAGTAACTGATGTTATTCGAGATGTGTTGCTCATGTCCATTCCACTATAGGTGTGTGTATGTCTCCGTGCATGGTTTCTGGAACTTTTTCCCCCTCAGCAGATCCCGTAGGGCCAGCTCTGGTGCCCCCTGGAGCCCTCCACACATGCCATGGTATATGAGGCGCTGTTGGCCCTATGCCCCCTCAGTCCCTTCTTTCTGCCAACTTCCGGCAGCGGGGATGGGGGTGGGTGGGTTGTAGGATAGATATGAGCAACACATCTCAAAGAACATCAATTATTAGTGAGTAACCTTGTTTTCTTCTTTGAGTGCTTGCTCATGTCCATTCCACTATAGAAGACTAACAAGCCATATCTTTGGAGGTGGGTTGGAGTTACTGGTGAGCTGCCCTCAGCAGGGCTCTGCCAAATCCTGCGTCCACTCTTGCCTGCTGAACGATGGTGTAGTGGGACATGAAGGTGTGCACCAACGATCAGGTGACAGCTTTGCAGATGTCCTGCAGGGGGCACTCTCTCCAGGAAGGCTGTAGACAAGGCTTGAGCTCTGGTCCAGAGAGCTGTGATGGTTCCCAGAAGCGGCACCCTCTCCTGCTCGTAGCAGAACTTGATGCATGATGTAATCCACAAGGAGATGCGCTGGGTGGAGACACATGAGCCTTTCATCTGGTCGGCCGCTGCAACAAAGAGCTGCATTGATTTCCGGAACAGCTTTGTACGCTCGATGTAGAAGGCCATGGCTCATCTCACGTCCAGTGAATGCCACCTTCTCTCCTCCTTCAAACCGTGCGGTTTGGGAAAAAACACAGGGAGAAAAATATCTTGATTACAATGAAATTGGGAAACCACCTTGGGCAGGGAGGCTGGATGCAGCCTCAACTGCACCTTATCCTTATAGAATACTGCATAAGGGGCCCCCGAGATCAAGGCCCTAATTTCAGAGACCCTCCTAGTGAGGTAATGGCCACCAGGAAGGCTACCTTCCATGAAAGCATGAGCAGAGGGGCATGAAGCCATGGGTTCAAAGGCGTGAGGCTGGGCGGGACTCAGCCCAAGAAGTAAACCGTTTTACTTAGCCCGATACACAACCTATGTCAAATGTTTCCCTCTGCCAAGCAGGACTTGTTGGACCTGCACCGAGCAGGTTCTCTCTCCCTCCATCAGCCACAGAGCCTTCCGGCCATGAGGTGCAGGGAGTCCAGGTCCAGATGCAACAGGCAACTATGGTCCTGGGATAGAAGGTCGTGCTGCCTCGGGACCTTCAGGTGTAGGGCGATTGAAACGTCCAGCAGCATGCTGAACCAGTGCTGTCTCGGCCAGGCTGGAGCAATCAGTATAATGTCTGCCCTGTCCCTCTTTATTTTCAGCAGGACATTGGGCAGGAACGGAATGGGCAGAAATGCATACATGAGGGTCCCCGTCCAGGTCATGAGGAATGCTTCAGAAATCGACCCAGTCTTGCGATCCCGGAGTGAACAGAATCTCAGACACTTCATGTTCTAGGCCGACACGAATAGGTCCAGTTGGGGAATGCCCCACTTCTGGAAGATCGTAGCCACCACCTCTGGATGCAGTGACTAGTTATGGTGGGGTAGAAACAACCTACTGAGGCAATCCGCCTCATCGTTCCTCACTCCTGGGAGGTGAGAGGCAGTCAAGAGGAAATCATGCCTCATGGCAAAGTCCCACAGATGGGTAGCTTCCTTGCAGAGGGCTGAGGAGCGCACTCCCCCCTGCCTGTTTATGTAAAACATGGTTGTGGTGTTGGCCGTCAGCACCTGCACCACCGTGCCTGTCAGGAATCAGAAGAACACCTTGCAGACTAGGCCAATGGCCCTCAGCTCCTTTACATTGATGTGCAGGAGCCTCTCCTCCCCTGACCAGAGCCCCTGAGTGCCTAATTTGGCACTGAGGTGGGCTCCCCATCCTACATCCAAAGCGTAGGAAATTAGGGTGACTGACAGGACCAGTTCCCTGCACAGGACGCCCTTCATCACTGCCGTGGGAGTCCGCCACCAGTTTAGGGAGACGAAGACAGGCGGGGGAACTGTGACCACCCTGTGCAATGGGTATCTGCTTGGCACATATACCGAGGCCAACCATGCCTGAAGTGGTCTGAGCCTCAGGCGAGCTAGTTTCACTACGTAGATGCAGGCCGCCATGTGGCCTAACAGCTGTAGGAAGCGCCTGGCTGTTGTTATGGGGCGTCGGTGCAGCTGGGAGATGATAGAGACCATTGCCTCGAAACATGGCTGAGGCAGGAAGGCTCTGGCCTAGGAAGCATCCAGGGTGGCCCCAATGAATTCTATACATTACACTGGGGTTAGTGCAGCAAGTGAGGGTCACGCTCTCCTGCACGTGGGACCTGGATCTGCCCATGATCAGCCAATCATCCAGGTAGGGAAAAATTTGCACACCCTTTCGTCTCAGGTGGGCAGCCACTACCACCATGCATTTGGTGAACACCCTTGGAGGCGAAGACAGGCCACGAACACGAACTCCAGCAACGAACCCAAGCTGCGATCTCAAGCCACGATAAGGACTGGTAGCTATACAACCTCAGAACATTTCCTGGTGTATTTGGGCATGTCTGTGTTTGTGTGTGTGTGTGTGTACATAGGTTTAAGATAGTTATTGATTTTGTATCTAATAATAAATGTGGCAAACTGCCTTTTCCACTTAAAAGGGTCCCGAGTGCTCTTTTTGCACAACATTAATGGTGGAGAATGCAATGGGGGGAAAGTAAGAGATTGAGAGTGAGTGGAGTATTGCTGCAGTTATTAAAATATAAGATAAGCGCTTGATACTTGGTGTGCCACCACTGGTTGCAGGGATAGCCAGAATTAAAGCCAGGTTTAGAGTGCTGGTTCTATTAAGAGGATAATTACTTGATGTTTGGTGTGCTACCGCTGGTTGTAGGGATAGCCAGAGCTAAAGCCTGGTTTAGAATACCGGCTTTATTGAGAAAATTAGTGCCACTGGGCAAGCATAAAATATTGGTTTGCACACCACCAGTTGTAGAATAGCTGGATTTAGGACCAGGTTTAGAATCCCGGTTCTACTGAGAGTATTATATTTGATAATAGCACTATGTTTAAGCATAGGCAAGCCCCTAAGGACTCTTCTAAAGAAGAGATCCAGAAATTAAACTTTGTAAAAGAAACAACCCCATTTCACGCCACTTTAGAAAAATTTGGACACAGTCCATGGACTCAGCAAGTTGTGTCTGATGTCTGTACAGGATACAGGATACAGTTTGGAGGATAAATTGACTAATTACCTCCTAGTATATAAACCCACAAGTCCCACAAAAAAGGATGCAGCAGCAATCTGGTTTTTATGGGAAGCCTGTAATAATGCCTATATTCACCTGACAGACTGATCTACCTAGGGAGGTGGTGGCATCTCCGTCTTTAGAGGTTTTTAAGTTGCGGCTTGACAAAACCCTCCCTGGATGATTTAGCTCAGGATAGTCCTGCTTTGAGCAGGGGGTTGGACTACGAGATGATGACCTCCTGAGGTCCCTTCCAACTCTAATATTCTATGATTCTATGATTCAAAGGGCAGGGCTGGGAACTGGTAGTGGGAGCCAGCCACCGTGAAACAGAGAAAATGCCTGTGCCTGGGGAGGACAGACACATGAAAGTATGCATCCTTGAGGTCGAGGGCAGCATACCGGTCTCCTGGATTGAGGGAAGGGATTATGGAGGCTAGGATGACCTTGCGAAATTTGAGTCGTTTGACATATTTGTTTAGACAACACAGGTCTAATAGGGGTCTCAGACCCCACTTCGTCTTGGGATTCAGGAAGTACCTCAGATAGAACCCCTTCAACCTTCTGCCTTGAGGGACCATTTCCACCGCTCCTAGGTTAAGAAGGGTGTCCACCTGCTGCAAGAGGAGTTGCTCATGAGAGGGGTCCCTGAAGAGGGTTGGAGGGAGAGGGCTGTTGGGGGGGAGGAGGGAGGAGATGTAAACTGTAGGGTATAGCCCCCTGAGACCATCCCAAGGACTCAATGGTCCGAAGTGATCTTTGCCCATTCAGGCTAGAAGGGCCTTAACCTGTTTAGGAAGGGGTGGGAGAGCACCCTTGGGCACATCATCAAAACAGTCTCCTTCAGTTGCCCAACCCCCTGGGGGGGCCCTTTCTGGGGGGCTGAGGATGAGCTGGGGGCTGATTTCTCCTTCTAACCCCCCTCTTCCTGTCCCTATTCCTATGGGGTTGAAAGGGCCTGGGCGGAGGCCTTGGCTGCTGCTGCGCCTGGGGCCATGACTGACGCCTGGAAGCCTGGGGTGTGTACAGGCTCAGGGAGCGAGGTGTGGCCCTGGAGTCCTTCAGACCATGTAGCTTCGCATCAGTGTGGTCGGACAATAGGGCCACCCATCAAAGGGGAGGTCCTGAATCAATTGCTGCATCTCCTGGGAAAGGCCCGAGGATTGCAGCCACGAGCACCTTCTCATGGAGATGGCAGAGGCTATGGCCTGCCCGCTGAGTCAGCAGCGTCACAGGATGCCTGAAGTTCTACCCTAGCTACCGTGGTTCCTTCCTCCATGATGGTGTTAAAGTCTGCAGCCTGGTCTTGGGGCAAGGCCCCAGGGAACCACCTGAGGGAGTCCCACAGGTTGAAATTATATCTACCCAGGAGGGCCTGATGGTTGGCCATCCCGAACTGCAGGCTTGCCATGGAATAAACCTTTTTCCCAAACAAATCCAGCTTTTTGTTGTCTTTGTTCTTGGGAGTGGACCCTGGCTGACCTTGCCTGTCTCTCTGGTTAGCTGCATCTACCACCAGGGTTCCCGGTGTGGGGTGAGTCCCGATGGGGACTGCCTTATCTCTAACTACGCCTTTTAACAACACTTAACTAACTAAACTACTTAGAATAACAAACAAGTTCAAATAAGCATAATAGTACTTGCTGAGAGCAAGGCTAGTTCCAGCAACTGTCATGGGTGGAAAGAAGGAACTGGGGGGGTGTAGGGCCAGCAGCGCCTAATATACCACGGCATGTGCATAGGGCTCCAGAGGCTCTGGAGTCAGCCCTATGGGATCTGCTAAGGAGAAAAAAGTCTCAGGAACCGTGCATGGAGGAATGCACGCACCTATAGTGGAATGGACATGAGCAAGCACTCAAAGAAGAATCAGTGAATTGCATTTTTGTTCTCTTGTTTATCTATATATTATTAACCAAATGACAGAAAGGATGTTCCCAAACTTTACTAGGTAAGTGCCTGATCCAAAGCCTATTTATGTCCTTCCATTCACAGCAGTAGGCTTTGGATTAGATCCTAAGAGCAGCATTACTTATTAGTAACATTTTTTAAAAATACATAGTATTTCTTATTATTTTAAGAATAAATGCAAGGCTAGGTATTACCTTCCAGAAGGGTAAGAGAGAAGTTCTGTCTCATATCTCATTCTCAACTCTCAGCCCAAATAATACAGTAATAAATATCACTATATCTTGGCAGGGGTTGAATGGGAAAAAAGCGTACATCTACTGTAAACTTTTCAGGGCCTGGACCTTGTCTTTGTAGGTGTTTGTCCTGCACCTAGCATAAAAGGATCCCCAGTTCTGATCTGTGTTACTGTAAGATATAAACTTGATAATTGTATATTACAGCAGCATGCAGTTTTCCCATTCAACCTCTAGCAGCATATGTACAAAAATACTTCAGAGAAAGATACAGAATCAAGTTTAAAATATTAGGTGGAAAATTACAAATCCAAATGATCATTTGCATTGACTTATTTGGCAAGTCTGGAACCTTTTCCACTTTGTCATTCCTTAACAGTCATGTCACTATATATCAGTGGACACAGCCTGACAGCATACTCTTCCAGAGGGATCATATAGTGTCACTTAATTGCTATCAACACTGGAAAGTGACAGCTCGCTACAGAAACCAGGAGGCTGATGAAATTTCAGGTTTGTTTCTACATGTCCCTTTATTTATATTGTCGTGTTTGGATTGATAGCAGAGATTTGGAATGTCCTGGATTCACTGACGGTCTGGTTGTGAACTCATTGAAGTCAAGGTCCAAGATCCCTTTGCTTTTAAATTTACGAAGTGCATTGTCTTTCTCTACTAGCATCCACCGGTACTTGTTGAAAAAAAATTGGGATAATAAAGGAAATAAAATGTTAGTCTAACAAAACTGAGTGCAATTTTGAAATATTTGCTTTAACAAGTAATGGGATTCCTTTTGTCTTGTGATTCTAAATGGTACTAGGAGAGAGATGCACAAGGAGGCTATTTCCTACTTTCTGTACAGACATTCAGTGTGGGGGTAGGGTGGGGACTTTCCTATTTTATTATCTGATGAATATCATTAGTCTCTTTGGTCAGACTGCTAGGCGCCTCCTGGAGCTTAACCTCAGATTAGCATCTGCTTCATTTTAGTGTCTGCCTCATAATGATATCAATAAACATAGTCTTCTTACTGTAAAAATTGATAATTAAATCTAAGCTAACTGACTCAACAGTTCCTGCGCCCTGGGGAATAAATTATGGATCATGAGGATTTAATGGATCAAAATATTTTATGTTTTACTGAATAATGAACATGGTGCCCTTGAAAGGTGACTGAGGGGTTAATCACTGATGGCTAAGGTTTATCCAGAGCTCATAAAGTGTGCAATCAGGAGCAGGAAAAGCTCTCTCACATTGATCCAAGCTCCAGGCCAAATTCAGAGTTGGTGTAAGTGGGTGAAACTCCATTGAAGTCAACAGAGTTTGACCCTTTCTCTCTGCATTACAAAAAAGGTAATGGCATCTGTGAAAAAAAAAAAAAAAAGAGTGGTACAAATGGGAAACAGGTTAGTTCGGTGTTGCACTGTGTACACACTGGTAATTAATAGGGTTTGCATACTACACTAAGCAAGGCTGCTGTCAGCCTTAGTTGGACAGACCAGATTACGAGCAGCAAAAAACCCGCAACTTTCCCATCCTCCTGCTAGTTTGTCTGTTTCTCTTGTCTAATGCTGTCTTGTAATGAATCTCCTGAACTGGTGGGGACTGTACCTCAGTAAGTGGTGAAGCATAAGCCATGTAATGAAGAAACCTGTGAGACATGGAAGATAGTGCTGGGACTGAGGAAAAAGGTTGTTGAGCACTTCCACCTTTTTATATGTGAGGCCCTGTTAAGAATTCATAGAATCAGAGTATGAGGGTTAGAATGGACATCAGGAGGTCATCTAGTCTTCAAAGCAGGACCAACCCAACTAAATCATCCCAGTCAGAGCTTTATCAAGCTGGGCCTTAAAGGCCTCTAAGGATGGAGATTCCACCACATCCCCAGGTAATCCATTCCAGTGCTTCACCACCCTCCTAGTGACAAACCTTTTCCTAATATCCAACCTAGACCTCCCCTGCTGCAACTTGAGACCATTGCTCCTTGATCTGTCATCTGCCACCACTTAGAACAGCCTACCTCCATCCTCCCTGAATTGTGCATGTTTCAATAAGCTACCAAAGGTAACTTATCTTCATATTGCTTATGATGTGTTACTTAAATACCAAAGTGCAGCTGACATAAAATGATCACAATTCCTTTCTAATCCATTTTATATAGGTTCTTTATACTGCCTGCATCACTGTTGTACCTGAGCATCTTATTGCAAATCTTGAATGCCCCCAAGGACTGGCCATGCTGAGTTATGGTGTCCTCAAGCCTTGCTAGATTGTACATTCGAAGTAGTACAATAGTCAAACCAACTGGTAGAACAGAAGAAATGACATAGAAGCCAGTCTTGCAAAGATTTATGTACATGCTTAACTTCAAACACTATGAATAGTCCCATTAACTTCAAAGCAAGTATTCACAGTGCATAAAGATGAGCACAGGACTAGGTCTAAACAGGATAAGGGCCTCCAAGTTGATTTTTAGGAGAAGAACGAACAGAGTGTAGAAAAAGAAAAAACACAAAAAGTTTGTTTATTGTCACTTTTAAGCAACTCTCTTTCACTTTCACAAATATACAAAACAAGGAGTAAAATCCACCAAATGCACATAAGATATATGCAGACCTGTGATAAAAATCACATCATCATCTACCACAGACATAAAATGAGATCTTTTCTTCCCATTTCACACCAAACTCAGTCCTGACGAATTCTGGTTTGCCAAAAGGTGACTACTGGGAATGGCTGAACCAGATCCTATAAACTATTTACTTACGAGGAGGAAAAACTGCGAGGGCAGGGGTGCAATGTTCAACTGTTATGTGAGCTTCTTTCTGTCTTAAAGCACCTGACAAATCTGTCATTTACAAATATGTAAATGATTACAAAATATGTAAATGTCATGACTTCTACAGATGCACCAAGGCCTAGTTTCCTTCTGGCTCAGATTTAAACTATGATTAAGCAATTGGATGTATAGCTAAACTGGGGATGGGACCTGAGTTCAGTTCCTGCTTCAATGGCAGTGAAATCTTGTGAGCACTGGCCTCTAATAGTGTGATTCTCCCCAACTCAGATGCTCTTATGATTTTTCAGCTGGATTTCAACTGACAAGAAAATGTACCCTTTCTGTTTTAAATGCATGCAGGAACAAAAACCGGGATGGGGTGGGACACTTTCCTATCTGAAACCTTGAAGGAGTTTGAATAGGAGGTTTGGATTTGGCTTATCTGAATGCTTATCTGAAAAGTCAAACCTTTTCAATTTAAAAAAAATTCCTTCTACCATCTGCCGTCACTAAAGTAGATGTAGGTAAAACAACAGAAATCCAGCTGTGACTAAAATATCAGCGTCATGTTTTAAAAACCTTTAAAGTACAGAGGCTTTAGACAAATTATTCCTTTTTTGGTTCATCTCTCTCATAAAACACATTTAACTAATACAAAGATTGAAATCCCACCCTCACTGAAGCTACTGGGAGTTTTACTGTTGATCTAAGAAGTTATTTAAAAAAAAAAGTGTTATAATGAATTCTAAGAATAGTTTAAAAGAGTCTGTCTGACATGAATTTATGAATAATGCATATTTATAAATATATGTATTGATCCAGTTGATCCTACATATATTTATCAGGCAAAAAATAAATGTGTTTAACTTCTATGATAAAAAAAGCCAACATGAAATATCTTTGAAAAATCCCTCTTTCATGTGAAATAGCCCATTTTCAAAGTGTATTGTTTCTGCTGCTTTAAAGCACAAAACAAAGCCAAGTTGTCAGAGGTAATTTCTTTGGAAAAAAAAATATTTTATGTATTTATGTAGTGTTGAGGGGAATTTTTTTTTTTTTTTTAAAGGGGAAGGATTATCTACATTTTGTCAAACAACTTTGTGTGGAACTTGCGGCATTAAAATAGGCTAACAGTTATCCCTTTTTTAAAACTAATTTGAAAGAGAAAACTTCACTTGCACATTGTGAAGTTTTATGGCAAGATTTAACCTATAATGCATTTATAACTAGCTGGAAGCTGAAGCACAAAGTTGGTACAGCAGACGTTTAAATATAGGAACACAGTATTAACTATAGATGTATGTGCCATTCTCAAAGTGAGTGCTGATTGGCAGTTATTCTGACTGGGGGGTGTTGGGAAGGGCAATTGGCTGTATTGCCAATCAGGTCTTGTCTACACTAGAAAGTAGCATCAACATAAAGTTACAATGATGACCAAAGTGCTGCAATTACAATGCTTGTGCTTGTCCACACATTGTGTCACCAGAGTGCATCCAGTTGGTGTTCTAGCATCAACAGTGAGAACAGTGCGCTGTAGGCCGCTATTCCACTGTGAACCTTGTCAACTTGTGCCATTTAGAGTTGTGGGATGGTGGAGCAGATTGCAGAGCATCATGGGAGCAGGCTTGACATCCCATGATGAAGTGATTGCCATCCCATCATTCCATGGGTTTGACTGCTTCATGGCATTTTTCAGTGGCCCCAGGTTCCTCTGCGCCTACCATCTCTGTGTGAAAGGATGGATCCTGCATTGCTCTCCACTGCCATTAATGTTCTGAACACATCACAGCTGCTCATGCAGCATATCATAAGCTCCCAATCAGAACAGGAATCCGAGGCGCCTGGCCTGCTGTGTGCCCTGCAAACAAACAATGCTGGATTACTGTTTGCATTCATGGAGCATCTGCACACAGTGCACTGCTGCTTGTGGGCGAGAGGCACAAGCACTGACTGGTGGGATCATAGCGTTATGCAGGTCTGGGATGACAAGCAGTGGCTGCAGCATTTTCAAATGTGCAAAGACACCTTCCTGGAACTCTGCGTGGAGCTCACCCCTGCTCTGTGGCAGAAGGACACCAGAATGAGAGCTGCCCTCTTGATGGAGAAGTGTGGGGTGATCACCCTGTGGAAGCTGGCAACTCCAGACTAATCAGTCGCTAATCAGTTTGGAGTTGGGAAGTCCACCACTATGTTATTGAGAGTGTGCAGGGGTGAAAATTTCCCCTTTGGGTGGAGCGCGGGGGGGATGGGGAGGTTGCCTTGCAGCTGCCTATGAACAAGCAGATGTGCCACTTTAGTAGCCCTGACAATGGGGGGCTATTCAAATCAGGGACGCCTTGAGGAGCCATATTGACAATGAGTAACAATACGGTGTCTTTGTTAAGTGCTGTGTCATGCTCTGACTGCTAGCCAGCTTGCACTGTGCATCAATTTGAGCTGTAATCACCATGTGCAAGAGACAAAGAGATTGTTAAAGACCTACTCTGTGAAGGATAGGCAAACAATTATTCACAATACACGGAAAGCTGGGCTGCAGGACAAAAAGCAGTAAGGGGTAATGAGAGCTGATAGCTGGGTGTAAGTCCAGCTATCATTCTGGAAGCAGTCTGGAGAGGTGGTGTGAACAGGGTACTGAGAGTTACCAGGAGTTTGGTAGAAATGTGTGGGTGGAGTTTGGGGAGGGCCTGAAAAGGAGTTCTGAATTGGCTGCAAGGGAGGGGGTGAGCGTGCATGAAATTCAGTCTGCAGCATTGAGTGACTTTAGCAGCTGTTTGCTCCATGGCTTTTATCATGCCCTTGTAACCTGCTGTCACTCACTCTTGATTTTTTCCTCCTCACCTGTCTATCAATTTGCTGATTTTCAGATACCACTATTTCTATGCCCTCTTCTTTTTCCTGCCTCTGAGGACTGTAGAGTTCTTGGAACATCTTTGCTCCTCTGTGGTCATTTTCTTATCAGCTACAGGCGCTCAGCAGGTGTGGAGAGGTTTCCCCTCAAGGGCACATCTGTAGATGCACACTAAACAATGAACAGAAGCATGACTGTCAGTACGCTAACAGCATTGATTCATTACTGTGAAATACACCTCTCTCACTGCCCCCTGACAAGTGCACAGATCAACAATCAACCAGGGCCTGGTGAGTTGTGCCCAGGGAGAGGGGGCACTCAAGCTGGGGAAAAAGGTTCTGGGTGGCTTTTGGGGTACAAAATTTCAAATTGTGCCCCACAGGTGGGGGCCACAGAAGCTGATCTTACTTCTGAGATAAGCAGGGATGCTAGGCTGCATCTCCTCCACATGAGCAGCTTCAAACCGGGCCCCTGTGCTGCTTGCCTGTGTGCTGCTCTGGCCTCTGCAAAAGTGATTGCCGATTGAGTTGGGAAAGCTTCCTACAGTGGGGGAAGAAACCAAGCAGCTCTGGTGAAGAATCTCTGGCAACGGATTGGCGAGTACCTGCAGGAAAATTTTCTAGAAATCTCTGGAGGATTCCTGTGAAAAATTGGTGTGCATTAACACTTTTCTGCCACACTGCCTAACTGAACAGGGGAATGGGACACACATGCAAACACAGCAACTCTTGTACATTTTTATCTATCCCTTCAACCAGCTGGATAATGCAACAAAGCAAAAGACAGATGTACCTCATGTAACCGAGCAGCATCAGCTCAAAAAGATATCCCACACAAACCACTTACCCAAGCTCCCTTCTCCTGTATCCCACATGCCGAGATCTGTAGGGCTGGGCCTGGCTTGAAGCCTCGGGTGGGGGGAGAAAGGGGATCAAGAAGAGGTCCTGGCTCCCCATGTCACCAAACAACCTGTCCCCTGCTGCACATAGTCATCCAACTTGACCTCTTCATCCATGAGTTCTTTGCTGGGGTGGAGTCCAGTGTTCACTGCCTCCAGATGCACAGAGGTATCCACGGATCTCTTGGCGGTGGAGGTGTGGTCTTTGGCTCTGTACCTAAGCAACAGTTTGACTCCCTAGCCTTTAGGTACCCCTGCCACAGCGCCTTGATTTTCCCATGGCCCTGCAGCATAGCCCTTCTCCACCATAAAACAAGAAATGTGTCTGCATGTATTGGAATATCTTTGGGTGGAGCAGAGCTAGGACTGCACAACCTCCTCTCCCTAAATGCTGATCCGATTCAGACCCTTCGATATGCTCCAAGCAGGAGAGTGTTTGATGCATGGAACGGTCATGGTCAGCTGGGAAGGTGCGATGTGAGCTCTCCAGGCCAACCAAGCAGGATGGGGAATTTCAAAAATTCCCAGGACTTTAAAGGGGGAGGCGCAGATGAACTCCACTGATGGCCCACATGGGTGTTGTGGCTCAGTTCCTGGAGACCATTTATCACAACACAACCAAGCAGTGACACTTTGTCGCTACATGTTTGGCACAAAAAGCTCTGTGCCTCATGTCGAGGTGATTTTATTGTGTCACAGGGGAGTTGCTTGACATGGGTGTGATTGCAGTATGTACCCCACTGCTGTTTCAGTGCAAAAAGCTGACTGCGGTTGGCGAAAGTCTGTAGTGTAGACCAGGTCTGAGTATTTTTATTGGAAAGGGAAACAAAGTATGGGAGAAGATCGGAGCCTTGACCACTTTCTACCAGCAGAGGGCAAATTAACGTTTTATTCATTTAAAAAAACAAATGGAACTTATTTTGTATAAGGGAGTAGAACTTTGTTTAGGAGTCAGGAAACCTAGCATAGCTTTAGGAAGGCTCTATGGTAAGGCAGAACAAGCAAAGGGTGGGGAATCTGGAGGGTCTGAATTCTTAGTCCTTGCTCTGCCATGGATTCTGGCCTTGTTGAAGTCATTGATGTAAGTGGGGCCAAAACTTTACCCCCTGTGCTGCTCTGAGCATGTCATTTTACCATTCTGAATAGGTGATGCAATGACTTTATATGGACTCTAGGGTCCACCCACAAAGTGCCTTGTAGCATCTGGGCCTCCATTTTCTGAACTGTAAACTGGGAGTTCTAATGCTTACCTATCACACCATGTGAGGACTAATTGGTTAAACATACTCTGTACAATGCTTTGAATATACACCGTGTTGTAAAAACGCCAGCAGCTCTCTTTAACCTAGCAGTTCTGTTTCCTTTAGTGCATGCTTTTAAAGAACTTCAGATGGACAATGGTGCTATTGTTAATGATGAAAATCAAAACCTGGGTGCTGCTTGTCCAATCTTGCCTTGGAAAAATGTGAAAAGGCGTTTTCCACTTGCAGATGCCAGCTCATATCCTCCACAAGTTTTGGGAAACATCTAAACTCATCCCAGACTCCCCCCAGCTCACTACTTCAGTTACACTTCTTAATTCTCAAAGGGCTCTGATTGGCCTGCCATGTATAAGAATGAGCTCCTCCCATCCAGGATGTTACAAGCTTTTCAGTCATGAACGATTCTAGCCCCACAGCCCTCACCTGAGGTAAGTGTTCTCTGTTTTACAAATGGGGAACCTGAGGCAGAGAGATTATTTTCCTAAAGTAACAGAGCCAGTCAACTGCAGAGCCAGAAGGAGAAGCCAGGAGGCAGAGACTAACCTCCCAGCAACCACCGTCCCCCATCAGCCAGCCAGCTGGCTTCTACCTCTCCATCTCTTCAGCCCTAGCTTTAGGGGGAGAGTAGGAGTTGTTTGGGAGAGGGAGAGGTCAGAGCACCGTGCATTCTAGCAATCTCCAGCTGGCAGGTGGTTCCTTAGAGATCATAGCAGGCTAGCATACATTAGAATCAAGCTGCTCTAACCTGCTCTGAGCCAGAGTTTACACTCCTCCCCCTGCACCGAGCTGAGATTCATTTCTTCCACAATGCTCTTACTCAGTAATATTTCACATTCTTTACCTTCCTTTAAATATCAACAAAAACTCAAGAGACACTCCAAGCTGTGCCTACACCTAACCGGAGCAATCATGGCATAAGTCGATCCCCTTGAATAGTCCTTCCTCATCCTCTCCAGGCTGCTTCTCATCCCTCCCTCCCTCCCTCACTGGCATTGCACCTCAGATTTAGAAGACAAGTTCTTTCAGGGCAGGGACTCTGCCTTTCTAGGTCTGTGAAGGTCCTAGCATGTTTTGGGTGCTAAGAAAAGTTAATTATTGCTGGCTGGGATGCAAGTAGCAGAAACTGACATGGCAAAAGAAAGTGAAATTGTGCTACCGGAGAGTCCCTAAATAGGATCCTGCTGAGGCAGAGTTTATTCTGCAAGCCAATGTGTTTCTTTTTATTCTTTCCTCAGCAAGCAGTTTTGGAGGAAACGCAATCCTTTCTTAGATGATGCACAGAGGGAGACAAATGACAATATCAGTGCTCAGAAAGGGAATTGTGTAGTTCCTGAGAACTGGTGCTATAGCAAGCCTCAAAAGGAAATTTGCAGAGATTAAGAAATCTTTCGAGATCAAACCAAAGAAAAATAATTTTCATACTACTGGTCTCCAAGGCGCTCTCTCTCTCTCCTTTAAATCCCTGGTTCTGGGATTACTGCTTAATTATTTACACAGGGGGCATCTCTTCAACCTGGGAGGGATTGCTTGGAAGCAGCAACTGCTCAGTTTAAGACAGGGGAATATCAGGTGATTTTTCAATTAGCCAGAGTGGTGCTTTGATACTAGAAACCGATTTCTTCCTGTGCTCTCTCTCTCTCAACGTGTTTAGGCAATCAGCAGTCATGGGATTGACAACCAATTTGTAAGAGCTGAAAGATTGGGTTCCAAAAGAAGTGAGTTATTTTTCCTGTGATACTGTCAGGTAATATACTATTAAAAACCTCTGCATCTGCCAAGAGTTGCCACATGGTGTATCTGATGTATCCCAGTTTTCTCCTACCTAAAACAGAGAGATTTCCTATCTCAGAGTATTGTTGGTAAATGCTGACTGTTTAAACGGCAAGCATGACAGCTGCTGCCAGGCCCTGCCATTTAAAGAGAGTTAGGTGAATTGTCTCAGGTAAAACAAAGTCCCCCCACCCCCAAAGCTGAGACTGAATCTTCTCATTTTTAAAACTTGATAACTTAAAAAAAAAAATCAACACATGAACAGGTGAGAGATGCAGGTGAGAGAGCTTGTGCATTAGCTGACCCATTGTCTGGGCTGCTTTCACACAAAACAGTCCCACCTAAGAAGGGAGCTTTTTTTTTAAAAAAAAAAAAAAAAAAAAACACAACACACAATACACCCCCCAAAGGGCCCCTATCCAACTCCTTTACTTCAGAGGGTGATGGATGGGTTGGGGCTAGGATTTCTAGCCTAGGTTTACATGTTCCACATGTTTATTTGAATCAGATAGAGAAGTTGTTAGGCTCTAGTCTGAACCGAACCTCCTCCTATTTCACCCATCGTTTCATCTAAACCCCCTGTAAAAACATTAACTATAAGAAGGGCAAATAAAATGGAAGATATCAGTTAAATGTGGAGATTGTTTATAAGCTGTATCAAGAGGGAAAAGATATAAACTTTCAGGAAACCCAATATTGTATTCAGGGCTCAAGCATAATTTTTTCAGGCCCAGTACAAGAATTTTTAACACGGGCACACTCCCACACACCACAATCCCTCAACCCCTATGTACAGTCTCATGAGCCATGAATTTTTTTTCTTCATGGTAATGGGGATTGCAGCCTGGGCTGGGCCCCGTAAGGCCTCTGGGCCCTGCTAAAGTGTACTCTTTCCCCCATTACCCTGAGGTCCCCGATTGTATCTGAGGCAAATACATGGAGGCCTCATGCTTTTGGGAAAAAAACAAAAGCACCCAAAAAAGGAAGAGTAATTTTCTTCTTGTGTGTGATGTTCTAGAACATCCTTTTTTTTTTACTATGTCAGTTAAGTTTTTTATAAGTGTTGATCCAGTTCTCACTGGTCAGTTGCAAATTCATTGACTTAAATCAAAATGAGGGGGGGGGAAATAAAATCTATAGATAGGTAAATTCTATCATTTGGATGCATAAATGACAGCGTGAAAAATGTTGCCGATACCCAGTAGGAAGTGGCCCGTTTGAAACTGGATAGATAATTTGGCCCTCGTTACCAGTCATCCTTTGTCGGGTTAGACCTGTGTACAAGTATTACTCCTACCAGAAAGCAGGATTGTAAGGTAGCCATTGTTACCTACTGTACTATAGCTATGCATTGAACAAACCCTAAATTATCTATTTGGCAGATCTAACAGGGTAGGATGAAATTAAAAACTGTTGTGTCTTGTAGTCCTCAGTGGCTCTCACAAAATAGCTCCCCTGCACCCAGTTTTCAAAAGGTGAACAAATTCAATTGTTGAATTTAATCTGACTTTTATGGGAACCACATCACTAAAAGCCTTGCAACAAGTTTGTGAACTGAATGAGGTAGCAATCCTGGGGGCGGGAGGGGAGGGGGGAAAGAATAGCATGTATCATGTAAGTGGCAGACTATTAATGCAATCACACTGTCTGGTAAGGAGAATGATTTGGGAGCAAATACCAAATCATTCATTCTATAATAAGGGATATTGCATTTTGGGGATGCTGTACTTTGTTCTATAAAAAGAGTTCTTACCACAGTGATGAGCATGATGCAACTGAGCACCTTCCAGTAGTGCCATAGGCCATGGTCACATTTCTTCTCTTCCTCTTTCTGGGGCAAAAAAGGGTGCATAATGGAGTGTTATGTTTTGGATTTTTTTTTAAATATATACACCCATTGCTATATGTTAGAGAAAGCAAGGTCAAAGAAATGCACCTCGCACTCAAAGTGGAAGGCGTTAAGTTTGTGATGAAATGAATTCTCTCAAGAACCAAAGACTAAGGTCTTGGCATGGCCCTGGAGAAACCTCTGTCTCCTGCACAAATGAGCTTTACCCTTACTGAGAAAGTTCTGTAGTACCAGAGGAACAAAGATGTTGGCCACCGTCTTCATCCCAAAGCTTTGGTCAATCTTTTAGCTACCCGGGAACCAGGCCATTGAGCACCTTGATGATAAGGATGGAGACCTTGGACTTGATTCAGTATTGTATGAAATACCCATGTACAATACAGAAGACTGGATTAAGATACTGGTGGTAACTTGTGTTATTGAGTAGATGTGCTTCAGTGTTCTGGAACAGCTGGAGTTTCCTAAGCACTGCAGGCTTCGTGCCTGGGTATGTCACATTGCTGTAGTCCAACTGAAAGGAGACAAAAGGAATGAACTATGGGTTGGATGAGGCTAGCATGTACTTTCCCATATTACATGCTCCACACCTGGTGGAGCAGTACACTCATAAGAAAGAATGGTCTCCTAAAGCAAATTGAAAAGTGAATGGGAGAATTAAATGGTGTGCACACAAAGGGGGAGAAAACAGATTCAGAAATGTTTAGGTGGAGTGTGTGTGGGTGAAGGCGAATGGGAGAATAGTAAGCTTCTAGAATGAAGCTTAGCAATGGTCAAAATATGGGAGTTTTTTTTAAAATCCAAAACTTGAAATCTCTCAGCTAGTTCTAATAAAGTGACCTAAAAGGAACTTCATAGCAATTGCTGCAAACATTTAGTGCCTCTAAGAGGAAGAAAATCTTGCATATAGGTCAGCAAATTTAAATTAACTCTTTTTGATGTGACAAATGTGTAGAGTTTGTTGATAAGGGAGTTGAGTGCAGAGTTTGTTTTGTAGAATTCGTCTTTAGAGCCAATATTTTATTTCATTTCATTGACTAAATGAGCCAGAAGAAAGGGTGTTAATATATAAAAACATTGGACTACAACTGGTTTTATTTGTCTCTGTTTTGATGTTATACGACAATAAAAACAAAGCAGTGAACTGAATAAGATCCTTATATATGTAGGAGGGTTGTCAATTTGGATAAATGTTACGGCTAATTTTGTAGGATACCAATCATGATTTTGTGTGTTCTTGGTTATGGCAGGTGTTGAAAGCTGATTAATTTCAAATATATTTTGTTTTAACGTGCATGTTAAAATTCCAGTAGCTTCCAAGAGTTCATTTCATGTACAGGGAGAATAGCGATTCACTTGATTTCTCCCCACACAAATAAAATCAAATCCATTTACTCATGTACAGGGAATGCATGCCCATGTATATAGCCTATTACAGGGAGCTGTTCATCATGGATTCACTGAACGAACCTTCCCATTCTCACTGGAGTCTCAAACTCATTGTCATTTTTCATAAGGGTATGATCCTTCTCAAGTAAATAAGTCTGTGGGCACTGATATAATCCCATGTTCTGGATATTACAAAAATATTTTCCATAAATTAATACTAGAATATTTAAATGAAGTTCAGTCATGTTCACACCCCTTGTGCTCACTTCCACAAGCATTGGAGAGAACATTTACTGTCACAAATGTTTGACAAGTTAATTTCAAAATTGCATGCATAAGTAGTCAACAAAACAAGCAACTACAGGCACAAAGAGCTGTGTATCAGTCAAGGAAGAGGAACAATTTTGTGTGTGACCAATCAGATGTTCTAAATTTAATTTCTTTTAGCCAATACTTATTCAGGACCTGATTCTAAAAACATTCATGCACATGCTCTTTGAAGTCACTGGGACTATGCCTGTAAGCAAATCTAAACTCTTATAAAAACGTTTGCAGGATGAGGGCCTGACAGCAAAACCTGTTACTATAATACCACTCCATAGAATAATTATTTTTTAAAAAAAGATAGAATAATGAATATATTTGCAGAAACTCACCTGCTCACAAAATGTTCTCCAAGCAGAAAAAGCAGCTAACTTTATTGGACACTATTTACTGGGAATTATTTGTTCAGCTGTAGATACAGATGAAAGGTGAGACTAAAATTGGTTGTAAATTGTACAGAGCTTTAACTGTGACTTTCAGAATTCAACCCGTTGAAAGCTGGGGACTGAAAGGGAGCCATTTCCACATAGCTGAATTGAGATAATTTAGAATGGGATCCCTTTGACATAATCTTGTTCAGAACAAGGGCCCAGAGGGAATAAAAGTGTAAGGCTCGTAGAGCACATAGAAAAAGGGAAAAGACAAAACAAAGTCAACTGCATAGCTTTAAACCTCAAGAAATGGTTTTGGGGTTCAGGCTGAGTTTGGGCAAAAGGTTGTGTCAGATCTTATTGCACCTGAACTATTTTGCTTGTCTGATTTAAAGGAATTGTAACGAAGAGCTCAGGAAATGACAAATGGGATTGAATATTTCTTACTGTGAATTTCTTTCCGTCAAGGTTGGTCAGCTTTAAAAAGCACACTTTGAAGCAGGTTTTAATGGTCTGCTTGTTTTTCAGAAGGGTTCTGAAAGCAGACAGACAGGGAAAGAAATTGACCAGAAAAAAAAAAATCATTTCATCTTCCTAAATCCATGTAATATTCCACCTGGAATATTGTGTGCAGTTCTGGTGTCCCATGTTTAAGAAGGATGAATTCAAACTGGAACAGGTTCAGAGACGGGCTACTAGGATGATTCGAGGAATGGAAAATCTGCCTTATGACAGGAGACTCAAAGAGCTTGGCTTGTTTAGCCTGGCCAAAAGAAGGCTCCGGGGGGATATGCTTGCTCTATATAAATATATCAGGGGGATTAACGTTAGGGAGGGAGAGGAATTGTTTAAGTTTAGTACTAATATAGGCACGAGGACGAATGGGTACAAACTGGATATTAGGAAATTTAGACTTGAAATTAGACGAAGGTTTCTAACCATTAGGGGAGTGAAGTTCTGGAACAGCCTTCCGAGGGAAGTAGTGGGGGCAAAAGACTTATCTGGCTTTAAGACTAAGCTTGATAAGTATATGGAGGGGATGTTATGATGGGATAGTTTAATCTGAGCAATTGATTTGGATTATCGGCAGATAAGTCTGCTCAATGGTCTGTGGGAATGTTGGATGGGATGGGAACTGAGTTACTGCAGAGAATTCCTTTTTGGGTGCTGGCTGGTGAGTCTTGCCCACATGCTCGGGGTTTAGCTGATCGCCATATTTGGGGTCGGGAAGGAATTTTCCTCCGGGGTGGATTGGCAGAGGCCCCGGAGGTTTTTCGCCTTCTTCCGCAGCGTGGGGCATGGGTCGCTTGCTGATCGATTCCCTGCAGCTTGAGGTCTTCAAATCTCACTTTTGAGGATTTCAATAACTCAGTCATGGGTTCGGGGTTGTTATAAATGTGTATGGGTAGGGTTTTGTGGCCTGCCTTGTGCAGGAGGTCAGACTAGATGATCATATTGGTCCCTTCTGACCTATGAGTCTATGTAGGATTGTTGTTCATTTGTGGTGCTGAGGGCCAACTAAGGACTATTTATTTTAGGTATTTACAAGCTGACACGAGTACCTTCCAATCTTTACTGTGGCCTTGTCTACACTAGCACTTATGCTGGCAAAACTTGTCACCTAGGGGTGGGGTGGAGGGGAACACATCACACCCCCGAGCCACAAATTTTGCTGGCATAAGTGCTAATGTAGACAAAGCCCGCATTTATTCTCACAGCTCTCCTACGAGGTAGGGAAGTGTTGTCATTCCCATTCTATGGATGGGCAATGGAGTCACCAACAGATTAAGTGACTTGCCAAAGGTCACACAGGAAATCTGTAGACCTAGGTTCAATTCTCTGCCCAGCTACAAAGACTGACCCTATCCACTGGACCTTTTTTCCTTTCCATCTCTGAACTACTTAAACCCCTCGTTGGAGGTATGTAGGAGGCCATGAGTGGACCTGCAGAGGAGCCACTGAACTTCCCTGTGCAATGCAGAAAGGTTCTTTCTGCAAGTGATGCATAAACCAACAAACAGGACGGTGACATGGGTGAGACAGGCTGAGGAATCTACTTTTACTTGGATATAGTGTCACTGACACAATCTGCACCAATAGCCTTCAGCCTACAGGCTGGAATAGAGCTTTGAGGGGGGGCTGTGCTTCATGAATAAAATACTTGACATCTAGAGATCTCAAAGCTCTGTAAAAAGCTGAGTGCTGTGATCGGCATTGAGGGAAATTGTTCTGGCTCCTGAAGGAGGATGTACAACTCACCTCCCTAGCCCTCACTGTACTTCTGTATAGAGCCTCCTTACTCAGCCTTTATGGCGATTAAATGAATTTACCCACAGGGAACAAGGATCAGGAGACTAATCCTGTACCTATTAAAAATCAATGCAAATTTTGCTTTTGACTTCAGGTGGAACAGGACGGAGGCCTGAATAATTAGTACATCCAGGGCCCTACTGTGAACCTTCTGCTCACAAATCATGTGCAATTCCTTAAGTTCAAACCCTATAAGTAGCTACTCACCAGGGCATAGGGGGGTTCAATCTTAACAGAAAAAGGGGTTCACAATTTTCCACAAAGTTTTATGGGCCTGATTCTGCCATCCTTACCCACACTGAATAGTACTGGCCATCCCCTCACAGTCCCAATCACCACACTAGGGCTACCCACATAAGATGTGACTCCACATGAATAAGGGTGCCTGAACCCATGGCAAATACCAAAAAGATTTCATCTCCTTGGAGACCAAGCGCCACCCATATTAATCTCTGTTAAGAGTCTGTAGCATTGGTTTATGTCTATCACTGGCAATCTTATTGCACCACAGATGATTTTAGCTCCATGTGATTGTCAGGTCAGGTTTGTCAAGCCAAAACTGTAAGCCACATAATTAATACCCAAGAACCTGGTATTTATCTGGAATTCTCTACAATGGTAATTTGCCAACCAAAAACCACTGGATTTCCAATACATCTCCAGATTATTCTACATCAGGTGAACAGAGAAATGTTTAAAGAACAAACTTAAAAACCCCTCAAAATGTAAACTCTGATCAGGAAAAGATTTTAAATGTCCTGAAATTCCCTGGGCTGCTTCTCTGTCCCCAACTTGTTGAGTTAATGTTTCATAATGAAGAGTCTGAACAGCTCTCCTGTCCTCTCCATTCCTACAGAGTTTTCTCCCCTTCCCTTTTGGGTATCACTTGTTCTCGGTCTCCCTCCTCCCAGGCCTTCCATGAGTCTCTAATCCCTTAATTTACTCTGACTATTTTACCTCTCCCAGTCTCAGTGGTCCGTCTCCTCTTTCCTGACACCTTGGTGCCCCCCTAATCTTCACACACTTCAGGTGCTTTTCTCCACAACCCACTCCTTCCCAGCCTGGGGGTGGGGCTCTTCTCTCTCTAATTCATCCACCCCAGCCCTAGGTATCTTCTCCTATACATCTTTCCTCTCCTCGGAGACGTCTCTCCTTCACCAGCCCTCTGCTACTCAGGGGTTTCTCCCTCTTCCAAACCCTCTACTCCTTAGGGATACTTCCCTTTTCATCTCATGCTTCTAGATGACTGATACAGCAATGTTGTATCTGATGAGATTAACTCTTTCCTCCTTGTCATTCTACTCTCCCAGTCATAGAACGTTTCAATGAAGTTTGTAAAAATGTCCTCAGCTTGAACTATAACATTGTGAGCGGTAGCTCAGAAAAAAACCATAAGCCAGCTTCTCAGGTTGTGTAAGTTTGACTGATTTGTTTGTCTAAATAATCTAGTACATACCTACCATGGGAAAACTATATTCTGCTTCATTAAATAACACTTTCCAGCTATACCTGGCTCTTTTACAGACTTGTTTAGACAAAAAACATTATATATATCACTGCTTGTTCTTCCACATATGAATGGCTAATTTTTTAATAATTGTATTTACTAATTAGCAAATACACCAGTCCAGAAACTAAATTTACTTGTCCATCCATGCTATGATAGAGTTGTATTTTACTACTCTGCACACAAAAAAGTACCTTGAGTCAGTGTAATTTTTGCAAAATGGTTTACATGAGCTGAAGGTCTAGCCCAAGGAATATTGAATAAATTTCTTTATTGCTTTTTTGAACAGACATGTTGGATTTTAAGAATGGATATTGACAGAAAACTAACTGCATAAAACCTGACATGTTATATAAATGTTAAAAACTAGCAAAGACGTCCTGATAAAACATGAATTTTCCTCCCCAGACCCCCACTTGGAAATTCAGTCAAGATGCACACTAAATTCAAGCCAAAGTTTTTTGAGGTTACAAAACATTGACTTATCTTGATCTGTCTTTTTCCATGTGTGCGTGTTTCTGGGGCGAGGCTAGTTGAAACTAGTATGAGAAATCCTGAGAAGCCATGAGGATTGTTCCAACTGTATTTTCAGTCTATCAATCTAATCCAGTCTTTAGTTTCTATCGGATTCCTACATCATAGTTCCTTCAGCGCTGCACAGGAATAGAGCGCCTAGAACAAGACAGCCTGATATCACTTGCATGTGAAAGCCTGCTGGTCTTGCAGGCTGAGGAGGTTCAGACAGTTTAGATCAGTGGTTCCCAACCTTTTTGGCTCAAGGGCCAAGGTATCACTTTTACCACCCTGACCAGCCTCCCACCCCACTGCAGCAAGATGGAAGAAGCCTCCTCACTGATCTCACATTTCCCTGGTTGCAGCAGGGAAACCGCATGCTTTCTGTAGCCCTGTGCGCTCCACCTCGATCCCTAGGCAGTGGCTCCCTTCTGCAGCCAGGGGGATGGGAGATCAGTGCTTCCCTCCCTCTGCCTCCAGCAGGGACCCCAGCAACCAGGGACCCAGGCAGAGTGCTTTACTGTGTTCCCTGCCACAGCCAGGGGGAGGGGAGCGCTGATCTCCCATCCCTTTGGCTGCAGCAAGGGGCCTGCACCGGTCTTTTAGCCCCATGGAAACATGCTCCACCTGGGTCCTTAGGCAGCAGCTCCCTTCTGTAGCCAGCAGGACAGGAGCTGCAGGCCACTTTTGGCCCCCGGTCACAGGTTGGGAACCACTTGTTTAGCAAATACTTGGCTTGCACATGTGACGTGTTGGGTGCTTATCTAAATAAATCTGAATTCCAAATGGAGAGCCCTCTTAGGGTACTCCTGTTCAGATAAAAATCGGCAACTCACTTTGATGGTATTCATGGCCTGGTTATTAATTTTCCCTGATCATTCAGGTAAGTGGTTGTTGATTTGCAAGATCAACAGCTAGCATAAGTCGGATGAAAACTCAAGTAAATGGAATAAAGCCCACTCCTAGCATACTAGAGGGAAGAAAAAGAGAGAAGTGTGTCTTTATGCGTTTGTGAGGTGCTCAGACACCATGCTGATGGTGTAATGTCAAAACCAAGATGGAGTCTGTTCCCTAAGCCTGTTGAAATCTTTGAATTCTCTCTACACCCCTTCCCTTTGTAAGGGTTTCAGTTATCCAGTCGGAGAGCAGAGTCAATCCTCATATGATTGAGATGACCAATCAGAAAACAATGCCCAATCATAGCAAAAAATAGTTCATTTATAAAACAATCTGAAACGGTCACTGTACACTGTGTGGATTCTGAATTTTTCCTGAACTTGAGAACATTCAACCAATAATCAGCTGTCTATTAGCAAAGTTAGCCACACAACCAGCTACAAGTGAAATAAGGCTCAGTGTTAATTGATTTTATTTTAAAAACATAAGGTGTTTTATTCAGTAATGTGGTGGGTTCCCTTCCCCCCCCAAAAGAGTATTCTATAATCTCAGTTGGGAACACTTTTTTCAGCTGTAACACAAGCTAGATTTCCAGAGTTAGTGAATTATACCTGGCTCCTGCTCACATTCAGCCATAAACATATGGCATCTCATTATATATTAACAAAAATACAGTCCTATGTGCAGGCCAGAATGCATTAAGGTTTCCTATTGAAAATCCATGTAATATTTGAGAAATAATCCTAGTTTCCCAGCAAGTTGCTGGTACTCTTCCATGATATGCTATTGATCTTACATCCACCCATTTATAATTCATAGGCCAATAACAAACCTGTGGTCCTGAAGTCTTAGCATGCTATTAATACTACTCAACGTAGTATCTGCTTTAACTTTTATTGTGCTCACTTCCCAGAATTTAATCCTAACTATTCCCCCATACCTCTTCCTCCTGAAAAAGGATGCAGGAATTGTAGAAAAAAAAATCACAGTTCATGTGGGAACACAATTCACATCTTTTCAATGTAGTTCTATTTCACCTTACATAAATTTTCATAATCCCATCATATGTGCTGTCAAAGCAGGAAGCTCTTATGTTCATTCACACTCTTGATTAGGTGAAATCAAGTGGTAACTATAGAGCATGCTGGTCTACAGGTTCTGATAAAAGGATAAGCTTTGCAATCTACGGCCTTCCTATTAATATCGGAAAAGCAAGATCATGACCACAAATCATCATCATGCTCTAGACAATGTGGGGAATGGTCTGATGACCACTGAAATCAATGGGAGTTTCTGGATGATAAAGGAAAGAACAGGTGGATTGCTTCATTTATTAGTATTGCGCTGAAGGCTAGATCAGCTTTCAGCAGACCTATGAGATCCTAACAGTTGGTCTATTTCTTATTAAAGATCTGGCAAGATTAGAACATTTGAATGGGTATGGAGCTAACATTTTTCTGAAGTCATCTGGACATTAGCTCGTGGCAGTAAAAGTTGTACAGCAATATATTATATACATGAGTGTTGGTGAATCTTTGAGCTATGATGTGACCTAAACTGCTGCTCTTTCCTCCTAAACCCATTTTCCACTTGCAGTTACTGAAAGCCTCAGTAGTCATCTCCCAATCCTCCCTTTCCTTTTCTCCTCACATCCAGAATCCTCATCAGTCCTGTAGTGTTCCTTCCAGCCACCAAAATCCATGTTTTCTTCTCTATTCCCCACTCCAACAGCATTCGTGTCCTCATCTCATTACTGCAATCTGTCTCTGGCTTCTCTATCTCCACCATCACCTCTCCCATCGACTACACCGCAACCCAAATCACATTCCTTGCCATTTCTCCTGATCATGTCAAACTCACCCTCAAATTTCTCCACTGGCTTAATCTCCTTCCATCTCAAGGTCAGGCTGTTCATACTGGCATTCAAGGCTCTGTACAGTGCTGGCCCTGCAGGCATTTCTGCAAGGTATCCTATTACCCTACCATTGGTACACCACCTTAGACAACTCTTCCCACCTCACTGAATTTTGCATCAGTGCAAAAATCCCTGGCAGCATTGGAGAACATTGTCATCTATTATTTATAGAACAGCTCATTGGGAAAGTCCAATTTGAGGGCTTGCTTTTGGAAGGTACCATAATTAGAACCCTCAGAGATAAGTTGAGTTCACAGCACATGCTAGCACCTTCCAGCTCAGAAAAGTCAATGGGAAGCAGGGAATAACCTGCTTTGGTTTTTTTTAAAACCCACAAGGCACCTCTACATCTTTAGACACCTTAATACCAGCTGGCCCCTAGGCAGTTTTGAAAGTTTTACCCTGTATCTTAATGACAACTGATGTTAATTTATGAGAGCCCAAAGGCAAAGAACTTCGCTCTCTAAAGCTCTCTTGCTTCCTTAACAGAAGCATCTTGAGAAATTATGAGTAACTATAGTTAAAGGCAGTAGGAAGGCTAATAGTCAGCCTTGCCTCTGCTGGTACAATAGGTAAAGTCAGTGTATCTGAGTTTCCAAATCAGGCTGTTACACAAACATATATTTTCTGTGTATTTCCCTCCTCTCCATCCCATAAGAACAAAGTCACCTTCATTCTGTGCAATTTCACAGTATCAGTTTTTTACTTCACAGGAAGCATTCATGAAGTGGCTGGCATTTCATATAAATGTTTATCATCAGTATTAGAAAAAAAGCCCCACATATCTTAGCCTCTTCCTCCTATAGAAAGGCACCTTCTCCCCCCTGAAACATTTAAAAAGTTTACAAGAGAAAAGTAAATTTTTCATGTTAATAAACTTTTAACCTGAAATAGCTAGTCGTAAAACCCAAATTGTTACTTCAAATCTGTTTTCCTAAAAAGTGACATTTTGCAGGTTTTTCTGCAAAACCAACACCACCCTTATGATAGGGCTCCCTCACTGCTCATGGCACCTCCTCCTGGCTGTCCTGGAGGTCAGCTCTGCCAGGTGCTTTGCCCTCCTCTGCAGTCTCTCTATCTTCTGCCCTGTCTGTAGCCTCCCTTGGAGTAGCAGCCTCTGGTTTGTGGCTCAGCCCTCCAGCCAGGTCACTAAATTCCTCCCCTTCCAGGGAAATCAGCCAAACAGTTGGTCCGGAAGGACTGTGATGTCTCCCATGCCCTGTGCCACTACCCAGAGGCTGGTAGAGGACAGGCCTGGGTTCCAGCCTAGGAAACCGATAACATATAGCCAGGGCCTGTACTGGCTTAGCCTTTGCTGCCATTTCCTAGGGCTTCTTCCTCCCACCCTCTCTGATTACACCAGCCTTCCAGCTCCTTCCTCTCAGGAAGCGACTGCCTTTCCTGCAGGCCCCCCGATACTACTTGCAGCTCCTGAACATCTTCCCCATGTTCTGTCACAGAAAAGGACAAGATAGCCTTCTAGAGGAGAAGTGTTATAACATATGTATTGCATCCACTCTGTAAGCAACAATCCACTTCTAGTGGTGAGCTGTAACACACTGGGCAGTTTATCAAAGGATAGATTAAATTAATTTAAAAAAATATTACATTTAAACAGCAGGTACAATGCATTAGAAAAAAGGAAACTGCTCAGATATAAATAGCTACCGAGTGAGTTGCCCAGAGTAGCTCAGGTACTACTACAAACCCACTGCTTCTGGTTCATGATATACCATGTTGAATAGTTCCTGTCTTTAGGTAAGACTTGGCAAAGTTGACTCACATTTACTACCAAATGTCCTTGGGGTTTGCTAGTATATTCTGGCAGGGGAAGGGGAAATCCTTCAATCATGAATAAAATGGCTGAAACACAGACCAGTATTTCAGTTGGTGTTGATGTAAGTCATTCCTTTTTCAGAGAAAGATTTTCAAGAGATACTGTCACACAGTGCACCACTCACCTCTGGTCTGACGCACCCCCCTCATCACTCTGGGGATTAGCTGCTGAGTGAGACACCCCCATCCATGGCTTGCATGCCACCACTCTGACTCTAATCTGCAGAGCCTCTTGCTCCAGGATCCTGCAGCATCTCCTTCATGACATAGCCCTCTGGCTAGGTCACTCAGCATTCCCCCTTCCCAGGTAGCCCATCAGCAGTCCTAGGTAGTCTTTCTATCCACCACTTCAATTCTATGCCACACCCTCAGCGGCTGCTCATGGAACTCAAGCCCACACTCTTCTCTGAGCTCCAGTCTCGGGACCCTCAGCTTAGCAGTTCTGGGCTTCCTCTCACTGCTCAGGCCCACTCTGGTTCACCCCCCCTGCTCTGAGTGTGCAAGCACCCTCTTCCCAGCCAGTAGTTACTTCCTGTCTTTATCATTCAGCACCTGGGCTTTATAGGCCCCATGTCATCCTGCCTCTCAAGCTTCCTTTAATCAACTGCCTCCAGACTAAAGCTCCCCTGTTTGCAGCCTAATTAGCAGAACGAGTCCACCTGGCCCAACTCAGCTCTTACAGGGCTGGTGTGGGGAGTTACCCCATCACAGGTACATACAGTTCTTATACTACTGTCAATGGGTGGAAAACCCCCCCCCACTACCCTCAAAATCTGACATAAAAAGCAGATTGCAAGCTCTTTAGGATAAGTGGCTGCTCACGTACTATTTGTTTGTACAGTGACAAGCACAAATAAGCTACAGCCTAGTTGAGAGCTCTAGGTGCTACTGCAATACATATCATAATAATAATATACTGAATTGGCATGCATGTAGCATATGAAGGGCATCAAGAATCCTGTACAAAACATGTCTAGGGACATGGTGATTATATTAAATGATGAGACCTTATTTTTTCCTCAGTAATACAAGCAGACCTCCAGAGCCCAATGCCTCAAGATACATACAAAGGTATTTCAACAGGGAAGTTAACCTGCTACCTACACAGACAGACACACACATGGTGACACGAAGAAACTGAAAAGAAAAGAATCTTCAGATATTTTACAGGTGCCACAGTGATGGATGTTTAACATGAGGCTAAGAATACAAGAGGCTGCTGTGACTAAGAAAACCATAAAAATCAGTATCCTTTAGAAAGAAAAGGGAATTGATTCAGTCTCCTTTGCCCTGTTGGCTCTTCAGCTACCACAGAATCATGTACAATGTTGCCAAGTACAACTACTCTGTGTTATACAGAGTTATACGGAGTAGATGTACTTGTACTTTTTTTTTTTAATGTATGTATGGCAAATACTTTATTCTTCCAATTTAAATAGATTTTACCAGGCTTACTGGTATTATTTAGGCTTCTATTAAACATGTGTCTTAAAAATATAACCCCTTAAATTCATTCAAGGCTATAACTTGGGCCTAGCCCTGAGAAAGGGAAGCTCTGTGTCCAGAGGGTAAAATGCCTCCCCACCCTGCTCTGGGGTAGTATTTTGTATTCCCATGTGCGGGCTTAGTGAGTTGGTGGATGGTACCAAAGCTCCTCCCATTCCTCACCCTTCCTAATTCACTGACTCTGGAGTTGAAGTAAATGGATTTGAAGCGTTTACTTGCTGCTGCTTAGCTATCTTGCACAGCAGTGAGTGTAAGGGGAATTCTTATTCCCATCTATACGCATGCAGTCCATCACAATTAAGTCTTTGCTGTTTTACTCACTGTTGTGTAATGATCTGAATATGATTCTATAAGCAGAAGAATGTTCTGGACAGCAAACCACACTTGCAGAATCTTTTGGCTATAATAATTAATTCAGTATTTCATTTGGTGCTTACTCCATTAGCTAGCTCTATATAGTCACAGTAGTAGCTGAAAAATATGCTAGAATAAGATTGAGCAGGTAAATTCCTTTCAGGTTTTTCCAAATTTCTATTTTAAATCATACTTTTCAGGTCTAATAACTTGGCTATATAAAAGCACTTTGTGCTAAAACCCAGTATGGTATACAAGCTATTAAAAAGAATGCAGCTTTGCTTCACACATTTTTAAGCAATCTCCTCTTTGTTTTGAATCAGACAGCAGAGAAGATGCTGAGACCAACATTTTAAAATGTGGCCTGTAGTTTTGGTGCCTTATATAAATCTACGTCATTAGGAGCGCACATGTGCTTAAAGTTAGTGTGTAATCAAGTGCATTGGCTTGCTATGTCAGGGTCTTAGCAATTTAGCAATCTTATCAAACTAAGCAATGAGAACTGAGGGGGATGCAAGAAAGGAAGAAGAGGCAGAGTGAAAGGGGCAGAAATATCAAGTATGAGGGCCTATTAGATTCTGAGTTTAGGGCAGACAAGGCAATGTGATCATAGAGGGGCTTTTATGGAAAAAAAATGTACTTCATCAGGAACTGTGAGCAGGCCCAAGGTGTCTAAAATCAGGCAATTCAAAAATAAAAAACCTTGAATTGGAGCTACTTTTGAAAATATGGGTCTTACTATGCACCTCATTGGGTTTCACACAGAGATGGGCTGAATAAGTAATGTTGAGCTGCAGATCTGGATTAGGTTTAGGCTAGAGTCTGCCAGATATTCAGTTTTATGGTTTTAAAATAACCCCAGATGTACATCAGAGGTGGCAACCCTACCTGGTGCCCTGAGTGGATCTGGCTTCTCCTGCCAACCACTGGTAAGGTAGTGTGAAGCCCTGATATAAGGGGCTTTGACTGCTGGAAGGCCTGAGAAAAGGTGTATGAACCTTCAGATCCAAAATCGAGGGAGATATATTGGGCATGTGTGTTTTTGCTGGACTTTGTTGCCCCAGAAGGGATGGGACTAAACGTGACCTAACCAGGAGGTGGAAGGCGTGGGGACTGATTCATGACAAAAGACAGACCATCTCAGGGCCAGCATGGCATTCGGTAGGGTGTGCTAGATGAGGAGAGCCTCGTATGCCTCATCGGGGCACACTGCCCTGCTAAAATGTATACACCCTTCTAAAGTGTTACAGTTAATGAAGAAAATGTATTTGATACCCACATTTCATACTTTATTATTTAGGGTGATGGGCGCTAACCACCAACCATGGGATGAAATGTTTAGGTTGTCAAAATATCTTAATTTTGAGAGTTTTTTATTTATTGCACAGCAAAACTGTGATTGTGTGAATCTTAGTATTTTTCAGTCATGGTTTTGGTAAATTATGACATTGTGGTGATGTGGTAATCTAACACTACTTTTCTAGTCAACATTATGCAGGATTATCACATTAATTTTATGCTGCAAAATCTTATTGAAATAAATTAGAGGGGAGATGGGGGTTACATTTGTACAGTACATGTAATATTGTTTTATATTGCACAGAAAGATATTGGATTAGATTCTGATCTCTGTTATACTGGTGTAATCCTGGAATAACTCCATTAAATTCAATGAAGCTAATCTGGATTTGTTCAGGGGTTACTTAATGGCCAGAGTGACTATAGTATGTGGTAAGTAAAAATAGTAGGCTTTTCTGTAGAAGGGAATAGTTTTACTAAGTTTTGTTTCTATCAAATAAAGTCACTTATTTAATGTAAAAATGTACCATGGGTTTCAATAGGACTTTGCCTAATTATCAGACTGTGTAGTAATTCTTCATAATACTGACATAATATGATATAGCTACTGTTCAAGAAGCTAACATGG
>ML675617.1:6562338-6577122 GCA_007922155.1 Mesoclemmys tuberculata | reverse complement strand
TGCCAGATGGCCCACAGGTGTAGTCTGCTTTCAGAAAGAGTGCCCAGCAGGGGGTGGGGTGGAGATTTTGGATCTGATTCTGCTTTGGGTTTAGGTTTGACTTCATGCTTCAGGTTCAAGGCTGAATGAAATCGAGTTCACGGTTATTGACACTGACATCTCAGAGGTGGTGGTGGCCTCAGATGGTGAAAAACATAACAGGTTAGCCATTCTCCATGTGTCTTTCTCCATTTTTGACAGAAACTCTATCTTTGACCCAGAAAATCAGACCCCACTGTGTTTGGCTCTACCCTGGACTCAAAGGTGTTGGAAAGAAATAAACACAAAGGTATTCAAATATGAGCCTACCTTGACTTCCCAAAGTCTAAGGGGTTTAGATAAGAGGGTTTCATTTTGGCCTATCTCTAGTGTCTCATTTCTGAAGAGCCTCTTACATACCACGTAGGCAGCAGTACTTCACTCAGCATAGGGTATTAAGATCAGAATAGAAGCATCCCTCATCCCCCCTCTTTTAAGGACTCTTTCTATGTGCAATTTTATTAGCACATATATATTGTCTTGCTGCAGTAGTTTCTTTTATTTAATCAAAATAAAATTAAACACACTGCTGGCTTGAATTTTCATACACAGAACAAGCTCTTTAGAAGTCCAAGTGAGAAAAACAACTAAGAAGGACACTTTCTGGTTTTTGTTCCTGGCTCTTTCACTGACCTGCTGGGTGATCTTGGGCACATTGCTTCACCACTCTATGCCTCAGTTTCCACATCTGTGAAATGGGAACAACAATGTTTACATTCCATTGTAAGGTGCTTTGAGAACAGTGGCCGAGAAGCATTACATAGGTACTAAGTAAGATTATTTTCCAACAAAATAATATGCTTGTACATTAAAAGTTTAGCATAATTAGTTAAATTAGGCATGGCTTTGATTTAATTGCAAAATCTTAAATACTTGAATGTTTTTGTTGACGCAGGGCTATGGAAGAATGTGTTCATGTTTTGGTCGTGGTGTGTGTCAATGTAGCATACACAATACAGGGGCATGGATCAAGCAAAGTTGTGTTTAATGCTTTGTTAAAAAGAGCTGCATTGTTCCAAACTGGACCACCGTGGGGCCTGTTTATTGAAGCTCTTGTGGCAGGCCAGCAGTTCTCTTCTGAGATATGAGAGAATGTGTGGGGGTAGGAATAATAAAATAGAGGTTGGTCGAGGTTATATAGAGGTAGAGATTAATGAAGCTGTGGGAAGCCCACTGGAACTGTCAGTGTGTGGCTAGGTAACCTGTTTGATAGTTAAAGAAATCCTTGTAAAGTTGTTTAGGGGCACATGGAGGTTGGGGAGAACTCCACACAGAAAGGAAAGACCTGCTCAGAAAAGTTCAGGAGAAGTTACTGTGACTCTTTCAGTCTTCTGGAAGCAAAGGTGTGTTCAGTTTCTCAAAGGATTGTTTGTGTCTGTGCATTACCCCTTCCATTCAGAGTACAACATATTGGATAGAGCTTTTCTAAAGTTAAAATCCAAAAATGCACAGATTCAAAATTTACACAAGATATATCCACCCAAGGAATAAAGATGTGTGTATGTAAAAATCATAGTAGGGGTGGTGTATGAGATGAGATATACAATAGGAACACCATAGTCTGATGGCCAGAGAATTGCTGTATCACCCTATAACCACACAGGATAAGACGTATTACCCCTAAGAGATAATATAAGAAAATAAAACACAGAAATATTTTATTTTGAACCAAAAATTTAAATTTTATTTTGAATATCAATATCCCTCCCCAAAAAATAAAAAGTTTCTCTTATGTAGTGAAATATCCATTTGAAAATGGTAAAATAAAGATATTTTTCTTATTCTCTCCTAGGTATTGTATAAATTTAATCTTCTCTGAAGAGCAATCTAGCTTGAACTTTAATATTCCAAGAAGCCAAAAAGGTGTAGTGGCTTTTGAGGAAGCAGAAAAGTCAATCAGAGCTGTGGGGTGGATGAGTTTTTGGTTTTGTTTTTTTGGCAGATGGGCGTGTTCTGCCCAGGACTAGGAAGAAGTGGAACTTCTCAGAAATATTATGTCAGCAGAATTCTGCCGTATGTCCAATGGGAAAGAGAATCTAAAACTCATCTACTGGGCAAAATGCAGCATTCCTCTGAGATCCTGAAGTTATAGGAAAGGCCCATTACTTCCCAAGCTGCAGAACTCACTCTACACAGCTGATCTAGCTAGGGTTGATGTAGCTGGTTATCTTGAAACCTGGTTGGTGGTTCTGGCTCCTGTTGAAAACAAAAAAGCCCAAACCCAATTCCAAGACTCTAATCCTGCAACTGGTTCCCGATGGGTAAAGCCCTCCTTGCGCACGTACAGCCACAGTGATGTCAGTGGAACTCTGCATGGACATGGATCCAGTTGCATGATCAGGGCCTAGTGGAATATTTTGTCTTTAAATGAACATAAGAAATATAGAAAAAAAAATAATAGAAAAATATTGAAGATATCTCCTTATAATTTCTGCATTCATGTTGGGGAGGGTAATGTGGCTAAGGATGAATGACTTCTGTGTCTTTCAGGGCCCGTGAGGTGCTGAGCAACCTCAACATCCATTGAATTTAGGATTTAGGTCTTTCATCACCTTGTAGAACTGGGCTCTAAAGGCCTGATCCAAAACCCACTGAAATCAATGGATGTTTTTCCATCAACTTCAATGGGATTTGAATCAGGCCATGATGGAAAGAGACATTACACTGATGTTGGAGTTCATCATTATCCACTCAAATTGCTTCCTCGATCAAAGCCAGTTTATTACTATACATAAAGTATATCTATATTTATTTGTATATAAATATATTATACTGTTATAAATGCTTCTGAAAGACAGGACAGAAAGCAAACAATTAATATCCCATTGCACCACACTATATCTGGTACCTGCCCACAAAGGCTGCTGTTTTCATAGTCACAATCATTTGTGTCTTATGCAGTCTATTACATAAAACTGATTACTTGAGTACAGAAGGACTTTAGTTCACTTAAGTGTTTGGTCATCTAACGTTCTCCCAAGACTTAACTTTATAACAGAGGAGAAACATACTGAAATCAAGTCTTCAGGGTCAAAAGCTGTCAAACATTTGTATACCCATTTAGTTTATATATATATAAAAGAACAATTCTGAAGTTGTCAAACACTTGTGTGGGACCAGGGAGCCATTGTATAACTAACTATTCAACAAAATGCTTAGGACAGACCATTTCATTGACCATGGTAGTATAAGCTGTATGAAATACCACCCATTTACCTTAGACTCATGTCTAGAAAGGTTGCCAATCCACATCTAAAAATGAGGACAGTAGATGTCATTGGTCAACACCAACCTGCACCTTGATTTGTAAACAGCTTTTATCAGTAACTATCCCCTCCTGTAAAACAGGACTGGATTGCCTTGTGTATCTACCATAACATACACCCTAATCCATGACTCCAACTACTCAGGGTGCTTGTTGACTGTATTTCATTTGCATGGCTGTGTCCTTAGCTTGTAAGGTAAATGGAGTTGTTAGTTTACTGTGACATTTTCCTGGTGGGCTCCATACGAGTAGCTCTCTTTTGCATCCAGTCACTCTTATGCGCTATCTGGGAGACCGTAGACAAATCATTTGTGACTCTGATGTACAAACGTTTGTAAACATTGGTTATTTTCCCACAGGCACAATTTAAAGAGCTTTCAGCCTTACCCTACTTTTGACATTTTATTAACCAGTTGAAAATATTTTCTTTAAATAGTCACTATGCAATATCGCTGTTTAGTGAGAACCAAATTTTGCTCTTAGCTGCAGGAGTGCATATCCAGAGTAACTTAATTGACTCCAGTGAAACCATGCTGGATTTATACCTGTGTAAATCAGAACCAATTTTGGCTCCGATGGGCTGAATTCATCATTGGTGCAACTTTCTTGACTTCACAAGGCCAAATGAATCCCATAAACGGTACTTCCAACTGTCCTCATTTTATCCTAGGCCTATAATACTTAGTTTTTCTCTTAGTCTGAGCTCATGGAGTCATGTGACTACAACAGAGACTTCTTAGCTTTCATTGTAAAAAAGGTAAGTCTCTAACCCTCATGTTTGTTTGTAAAGGTTCAAACTGTGACTCCTAAAGCACAAAATGCTGAAGGCAAAGGAAAACAACCCAACAATTATTATTTTTAAATCATGATTTCTTGGTGCATGAGTCATGAATTTAACACTTTGGACTAGCAATACTGCATAAACTTCAGTGGAATTACACCAGAACTGAAGCTGGCCCAGTATGTTTAACTTATATGTTATTGGGTTGAAGGAAGGTGTCTGAATACAATATGAAAATAAAAATAAATATTTTGTATTTGCAGTTAATCTAATTTAAAGGAATTGAGAATATCACATTTGAATCTAGTGAAACTTCATTAGTAAAAATTTTACTGTACAGTACTGCAATATAAATAGGACATAAATAAATGAGTCCATAGCATGGTATTGGATAAACTGTATGGCATCTGATAAATGACTGCCAAGTATAATTCTAATCCTGTTCTTTGAGTGGTCACATTTATTTGCATGAAGGCTTTACTCAGTAGTTGAGTTCCCACTGGACTTCAATGAGCCTTTTAAGGTATGTTTACACAGCAAATGAAGGTGGGATCGTAGGTGCAGGTAAGCATAACCAAGCTAACAATATCTGTGAAGATGAGCCAGCATAGGGTGGCTGCCTCAGTACAAACCCTCTGGGGACCTTGGTATGTACTTGGATTACTAGCTCATGCTGAAGTCCGTGTTACCACATCTTCACTACTGTTACTCACGCTAGCTTTAATCTAACTAGCATAGGTATGGCTACCCATGCAATACACATAACTTCATGTGCTGCGTAGATTTACCCAAAGTGGAGTAAGGTACTACTCATTGAGTGAAATTCTGGTTTCATTTAAGTCAAGACAAAGCTCCCAGGAATTCAGTCTGGTACTATATGTTTAAGGACAATATCATTGGTACCTTGACAAATTAAACAAAATGATGTGTAAAATACTGTAGGTTGTTTGAAAATATTGCAAAAAAAAAAAAGATTATTTAAAAAAGTATATGGTATTTTTGCTCTGTTTAAACCATTGAGATCAGTCTACAATACTTTACCTATCTATGGTCTAGCTTCTTATTTGTATGTTTACTGAGCCCTTAAATAAACATGAAAGAAATGAAAATTAATGCAATTTCTCCCCCACTACTCAGATAAAAGAAGTGGCGTTACAGGGTGAAAAATTGGCCTCAGTCAAGTCAATGGCAAAACTCCCATTGGTTTCAGTGGGGTCAGGATTTCAACAGACATGTGGGTCACTTGCCTGCCTAGAAATGATAAGAGACCACAGCAACACAGAACTGAACAACTGAGTGGCACAACTATCTGCTTGTTACCAATGTTTGTGTTCTGATTGAATTCCAGTTTAATTTTGCCTTTTCTATCCTTAATTATTTTGCTTCTCTTATGCTACTGCTACCTTTAAACCAGGGCAAAAATTAAGCAGGAGTAAATAGCTTATTGTGCATTATAATTATCTACTTCCAAAGCTGTGAAATACCATCATTTACACATTTAATTGGTTTTCTCTAATAGTTCCATTTATACAGTAGTTCCATCATTTAAGCTCATGTCCTTTTTATTACTGAATATCAGATTTTGCTGTTGGTTGTGTACCATTAAAATAAGGCTAGAACATCAATAATTTAAGTAACACACATGTAAACTTGTTTTTCTGCTTGTTATAGTTATGGGTAGGCCCCCACGAACTCTCTGATTATTTTAGAAGCATTCACATAATATGGGATGTAACTTTATTTTTTTCTTCTTCACATAATGAGACACGGAAAGCCCTTGTGATCTCTAACAACTCTATTAAGCAGCTCTGTTTTATGAATGACAGCACAATTAAAGCCAAAATAATAATACTTTGTACTGTACAATTTCCAATTGAAGCAAGAAAGATAATGACAATCTTTTGCATTAGCCAGAAAATATGATTCTCTTCCACTGGACTTTTTTCTCACAACGTGTATATGGGTGGGTTGTTGTGTATATTCTATGCAGAACAGCAACTCCTATTCTGTTCCTCTAGTTCTTCTAATTGTTTAGTTAAACTACCAAACTGATACAATTTAGAATACTATGTTAACACATTTAACATCAAGTTTACATACTTGCTTTTTTGAAATACTAGGAACTTGTACACATTTTATTTGGCTTTGTAAGGATTGAAATATTACAGATAATGCAATCTACTTTTCTTTGAAAGAATATGGCTCTTATCAACTAACTCTCTCTGAGGTTCAGAGTGAAATACCTTTTCTCATATCTGTAGCTGACTTGAGAATAGGAGGTCTTCTTAAGTGGTCAACAGGATACTACAGAACAGATTGTTTTTAATTAAGGATAATTCTCTCCGGACATTAGAGTTAAGCCGTTGCAGCAAAATTACTTCATTTAGACTAATTTTTCTATGCAAGTCTCAAGAAAAACTATTCCAAGTGTGTTTCGTTGTAGTATTTCCGTATGACCAGAGGAGGGCACTTTAAACATCTTTGCACTGCTTATGAAGCAAATGCAGAAACACAGTGTTACCCAAAGTCACATTATACAGTCCTGCCGAATGCTATTAAGGTTGCAGATATCTTTTTCTGAAGTTCACAAAAATATAAAATATGTGCTGTACCACAGGGCTCTATTCTGTACATAGAATGCTTATGTCTAGCTATCTAGGTTTTCTTCTGATTCCTCCCCACCTTCATTTACTTCAACTGCAGTTATAATGCTGATTAATCTGAGACCAACAGATAATATATTAGGGGGTTCTCTCCCTCAACCCCCTCACCCACTGCACTATTGCTAGTCCCAGGTAATTTAACAGAGATTGATTTAACCTTCTGTCTTATTCTGCTGCAGAAATTTTTTGACTTTGATTGGAAAATGCATTTGGAAAAAGCACTCTGAGATATGGTATGTAGTGTAGCAGCACATCTCATCACACTAAAATGTTGTAAAATTACTCCTCCTCTGTGCCTGCTCAAAGCACTGATTTTGCATCCCAGGTCTGCATGCACAGCATAGTACAGAATGAGAAAATCAATCTTTTATCCTCTCCACTCACTACTGCAGCGGAGTTTGATGACTTTCCATAACAGACATTCAAGGTAACCATTCATTTTTCACATTTGGGCTAACATGTCAACCCTTTAGGAGAAAGTTTTTAATTTTGTAGCTGTACTGGTATCATAGACACAGTTTATCTGCTATCTGCTTTGTTCAAATTTAATTCAGAAAAAATTAGAAAGGATATAGAAATAATTTGTTTTTAATAAAAGTCTTTCTTCCATCTTTGGGGAAGCACAACACTTCCCCCCCCCACAAGATGTTATTTTCCTTCTTCAGTTTTTCCTTTCTTTTTGAGAGCTGACAGGTTCAAGAAGGAAGATGTCTTTCATCAGCAGTCCATTGAGATGGAGTAGAATTCAGTGAGTCCTCACCATGATAGGATCATAAACTTACTGGGTTAAACCACCCTAGCTGTCCCTAAGCTGCTGAGTTTAGCTGCACCATACATATGTTTCCTTGTGCCATTTTCTTTTGTTTGTTTTTCTTTTGTTTTTCTTGATGACCCTGAGCTATGGCTTCTGTCTTGTTTCTACCACTAGTCAGCCTTCCTTGCTTTTCTGGTTTTGCCGATGTAGGCCTCAAAGAAGAAATGGCAGAATAATACAAAGTAGCTGAGGTACATGAGAGAAGACCAGATGATGTTCTGAACATGGGAGTGGCACTGCCCCTGTTGCATCCAGGAGAAGACCAGGTAATTAACTACACAACCAATCAACATCTGAGTGATCTGCGATAAGGTGATGAACATGGCAAACTTTCGTGAGACTCTGAAGCCAGCAGCCCGCAAGGCATAATAAGAGTACATAACTGCGTGCACCCCATAGTTCATTGTCATAAACCAGCCACCGCCAGCCACCATGTCCTTGTAAGAGTACCAAGAATAAAGCAGCACTGTAATGTGGTGGTACCAGTGCAGGAAGATGAGCTTCTGTTTCCTAAGAATAATGAATATTGTATCTCCTGTAAGAGAGAAGATGGGGGAGGGGAGTAAATATCAGAAACAAATCAAACTACTTTGTTATTCTTGTGTTCTGCCAGGTTTTCTTTCCTTTAAAGTGTGGAAGGTTATTTTAGATTGTAGTGTTTTGAGGCATCAATGAAAACTTCATATATAACCACCCCTGAACTTTACTGGAGTTTAGAATCTACTTTTGAAAGTACGTCCAGAGCCACATTTTACTCTTGTCCCTTTATCATTATGATGGGGAGCCAAAAAGCTCCAGGTCCCAACTGTTGGGTTGTTTGTTTGAAAACATAGGATCCAAACCTTGACATGGGTAACTGCTATTTTAAAATGCCAGTGCTTAATTTAGAGACATTTGCTGCTCCGAAGGTAATCTGTGAACGTCTCTCGTAAGCATTATATTTTTGATGTATGGTTTTACATTTTGAGCACAAGCAATGTTTATTTGTCTGATGCAACTGCAGGAGGCTGTGCTATTTAAATAGACACCAGAAAACTATGTTTATCAAATCAAAAGCTATCTATAATAAGCAAACACTGACTATATTTTGTCCCTGAGTTATAAGGTAGCAAATTCAAGTTAACATTTTCAAACCTGGGTGCTTAAACTTAGGCTCCTAATCCTATATTTAGGCACATGAATGAAAGTGTCTGATTTCCAGAAGTATTGAGCAACCCCTAGTCATATTAAAAGTCAATGAGAGTGGTGGCTGCTCAACCCTTTTTATATTAGGAGCCTAAATATGGATTTAAGCAGGCAAAATTTAGCACCTCCCTCTCTCCCAAAGTTTGAAAATTTCAACCAAAGAGTACAAAGATTTTGTATCACTGGTTCCTGGCATAAAGGACAAAGTGAAGAAGATTCCTTGTGGGACTCGTCCTCCCGTGTCTGTTTGTCAGTGGAGTTACACTGGGGTGAGAACAGAATCAAGCTCTGTAGAGTTACACACAGCAATGACAGTCCTGAGTAATGGGGAAGAGTTTGTGCCATTGTGTTCTCAACAATAAATATTCAGTTCACTGTGGTACTGAGTTGTTAATATAAATAACAGGAGGGCCTGTACTAAAAATTGTTTTGTAGCAAAGTTCTGTGTCCGTAATTATTAAGAAATCTGTTAAATGTACGTGACTTCAGAGTTTGTATAAAGAATATTATGACTTGAGCAAACTATTGTCAAATCTTTCACTGTCTATCTACACAAAGGCCATTAACAAACAATTAAAGAAAGTAAGCCTCTCTGCAAAAGGCTTTAGGTCCATCCCTCCATTATTTCTGTAAATAAGGCCTATTTAAGATGCCTCAAAAATCTGAGGCAGCCAAATCACTAATTATATTTGAGAATCTTGGCTGAAACTCTACTCAAAACTCCCACTCAACTGTGTCTGAGATTTTGAAAAGGCCCTGGGACTTTATCATTGGTTGTCATTTTCACACATTTCTGCACTTCTTGACTGTGGCTTGACTAAAAGTACTAAATAATGGAAATCTTAAAAAGAAAAGACCTCTGCTGTTTCTAGCCAAACTGAAGTGGGAAATACCAGGCATCTCAAAGGAGTACCTGATCTCATGAGAGTTTGAGCTCATTTTTTTAAGACTCAGGTCAATAAATTCTGTTCTCAGTTAGATATATCTATGGAAAGCTGGAGTAATTCCATTAATGGCAATGGAGTTGTTCTGGAATGAGTGACTAGTGTGACAGCATCGGGCTCAACAGGTTCAAACACTTAGAATAAATATCTGAATGCTTGATACTTATGCAAATCAACCTGAACCAGCTGCATTCATTTATTACTAAGCAAAATGCTACTGTATATGTAACCTATTCCATTGGAGGGGGAGTGCAAGTGTGAGCACCTCCTGGTTTTAGATAGGAAACAGGGTACTTCTGAAATATCTCAATCTTTTCCTCCAAATTCTCATGCTACTGCTGCAGAAATACGTTTTAGTCCTCTTTCCACTTACTGTTTTCCTTTCTTCCTGATGCTTGCCCCTGCTGCATTAATCTTAATTACTTTATTTATGCACATGTACTTTTATTATAGATAGACAGTGATTTATAGGGGGGACGTGTCAGGTGTGAAGCACAAATTGTGTTATGTGCTATATCCTTGGAAAATCCAAATGATGAACATTAGTGAGGGGTGAACTTAACCTATGCCTTATATACTAAGGCTGCAGTTATGCATGCTTCATTAGCTGCAAAAATGCTGAATCACATTCATAAGAACCTAGATGTGTAGCAGATAGTTCCTGATTTTAACAAAACCAAATCTTGGTGGCTTTTGATTTCATTGAAACAATAAGAAATCAGAGTCAGAAGCAGCAAGATGGTGACTGTGTGTCTTGTCTCGTGTGCTGAGAAATTGCTAATCTGAAATAACTGAAAAACTGAAATAACTGAAAAACTGTGTTTGCTGCTGAAATACAAACCTATTCTTGCTGTTTATCTGTATTTAGTGAATTCTACAGTCCTGTGAGGTTTCAGTAACCTGTAGCCTCAGAAGTGAACACTGAAGGGCTGCTGATTCATGGTCTCCTACTTTGTATTAAGACCATCCTCTCTCATACTAAGAAGTCCTAGGAGCAGCAAACGTACAGGTTGTGAACTAAACATACTCTAGCAAATGTATTTTTATAGCCTTACAAAAATTGCTGGAGAGAAAACTATTTACACAATCTGCGTCCAATAGGAGGGTGGGTGGAAAAACTGCAATACTACTGGAAAGGGTTTTTTTTTTTTTGGTTTGCAAGAAGCAAAATGCCAACTGAGCCTCTGGTGTGTTTTGGGGAAAAAAACACATTGTTCCTAATGGTGTGTACATATACAAAATAAGCACAAATAAAACAGCACTGAGGTAGAATGGGACCTGAAGCCTCTTACTTCCATAGCTTGATGTTATTGTGTGTGGCTTCCAGATTTGTATATAGAGTAAGGCAGAGACTGAGTGACTCTGCAGATCCCTTTACTAATGTTTATCTGTAATTACTGACAGTTTCAGACATGGGACATCCTGTTCAGTCTGACACTACGTTTTTTATACATGGTTATTTATGGGAGAGGCCTACATAAGGTTATGAGGAGCCTAGTGCATTGCTCTATACTGGGCTCAAGGCTTGTCCCCCTGTAATCAGTCAAAACCCAAGGCTGCAACTCTCCCTTGACACAGTCAGTATGACATCTATTCTTGGATATTGAACTTGCGACCTACAGAGCTTAACCATAAACCTGAGCAGCTTGACCCTAAATGACAGCTGTAATTCATCTCTGCTGTGGACAACAAATACGGAGGGGAGGCTGAGCAATGGGTTGCATCAAGTTTTGTTGACCTGCTGACTAATATGAAGTGGGTGTTCCTGAGCCACCATTTGCATGAAGTTGAATAGCCCCAGGAACTTGGACCTAACAACACTTCTATTTCAAGATGGTACCTCTTTGGTCCCTCCCTCATCCCCCAATTACTACTGACCCTACGTGGCTTGTTGGGTGGTTCTCTATGGCTATAAGGAACAGTCCACCACTTCCTCTCCTTATACTCCAATCTGGATAACTTGTTCTGGCTGCACATTCTGGGAATTCCTATTACATTTTATTTTTATTCTGAACAAATTGTAACCAGAGTACACTGATTTAAGTGAAGAATAACTCTCTTGAGGTTGGTGCCATTTTACTGGTGAAAAGTTTATATCAGAGGATGAATCAATCAAACCTTAAGTAATCTCTATGTTGGTTGTTCAATTTCAGTCAAGAAGTCATGATCACTAGCTCAACGGCTGACATCCATCCCTGCTTAGTAGCAGACTATCAAAAAGCAATTGATTTTTAGCTATGTAAAATGAGTTGATGGTTGCAGTTTGGTCACTAGGTGCCCACATCACCAAAACCACTAACACTCTATCTGCTATCTCAGCAGAGAGGCCAAGGACTGTAGAGAGAACTATAATTTCAGTCCTACATGTGATCTGTCCAGATGAGTTTTGGGGTATATTAGCAGGATAGTATGGGGAAGCTTGCATTGCCAATGCCTGTATTACATCTGAAAAAGCACTTTGTAGTCCAGGGCTGCTGAACTAGCAAGTTTCATAAGTGCTAAATTCAATCTCAGACATGAAATTTAGAAATAGGGGGCAAGGCCCAGCTCTTTTGCAGGAAGCCTGGATTTATGATCATTAAAGTAAAATAATGAAGCTTTCAGTGCCCTGGTTGGTGCAACTACTAGATAAGGTTTATGTATCTCTAGATAAGGTGAGAGGATAAACAGTGAACCCCATGAAGAAATAAATAAAGAACAACACAATATGGATTGATTTGACACTCTCCGTCACCTCCTATGGGAGAGGAAATTGCCCCAGCATGAAGTTTTTGCTTAATCACCACAGGAAGAACCGCCCCCCAGTTAGCAGATAACACTAAGTCACTCCCACTTCCACTATGAACTGCTAATAGGGGTTTGGTTGTCCCTAACCCTAGCATAGGTGTGCAGAAACAGTGGGGAAAACAAGGGCACAAAAGATGACTCTGCCTCCTTCCATATCCTCCAAAAAAGTCAAGGAGAAAAAAGATCCCTGAGCTTGGGGAAGCACAGTGACTGCTCCATCTATTGCCCCAATTAATACACTGTGCTCCAGAGAAGGAGCTGGGAGGTACAGAGCCATGGGCCTACTTGCCCTCTACCTTGGCTCATGGAATTGGGTGGGTACACCAGGAGGAAGCAGGCTGAACCAACCCAGGGCTACAGGGGAGCTAAGGGAGGGACACAACATGTAGGCTCTACATGGTTCTTTAATATCTCCAACTCAGGAGCTGTGACTAAATGCCATGGATTAGCCCAGGGGCATGAGTTAATTAAGCAAAAACCCTAGCTCGCTTAAGCTGAATCAAAACTGCTAAAAATTAAGGTGAATTGACTTGAGGGGTTTGGGAATCATTTTATTCAATTTTTCATTGCTCTAATCTTAGCTCAAATGAGATTAAAGATTAGCGATTGCGGAATAGGGGGATTTTTGTTTGTCTTTTTTATTTACAAGCCTGAAAAGTGGTTTTCTGCAGCACTGAATGGTCTTGCATGTTTTCTGCATGAAGTCTTTTCCCAAAATGTGCACATTAAACAAAAATGAGAACAGTTACTCACCTAGTTCAGGTGCTTTGCTTAGCACAAATGCATAAGCCCAGAATTTGCTGACAGGTCCATTGTAAAAACTCTGGTCACACACTGACTGCTTCAGGCCTTTGGACATCAGAATGTACAGCATATAAGCACCAGTTCGAACAGCACCAAATATACTTCAGAATAGAAAGAGAAAATAAAGAACATTCAGTAGCTACTTATTAGCTAAACTTAATAACTTCAAATCATTATAGTAAAAAGCCTGTGATATTCTCAATTATTAGCAGTTTGGGGCCAAATATTGATATTAATTCAGGTGTAAAGCTGGAGCAACTTCACTGCCTTCAAGAAATTCTTCTGAATTTCCACTGATGTAAGTGAGAGGAGAATATGAGTGGTCTGCTTTTTTATTGGACTGAAATAATGCTGCTGGTTACAGTCTTATAGTCGTGTCAGCTCCCTTCTTTCAATCCTAGGGAAATGCTACTTCAGGTGTCAGGAGTAGATGGAAATGTCTCCTTTAAACACGGTGTGTGCAACTTGTGGAATTTTGATCTGAGTGGCTGGGAAACTACGCTGCCCACTAGCTATGAGTTTAATAATAGCTTGCATTTTTTATTGTTATTAACTCCCTCCACTGGGTTTCTCAGTGCGTTCTGTCATCTGTTTTCTATGCCCCAGTCCTGCAATGAGTTTCATGCAGGCAGAATGCCTGTGCCCAGACAGAACTTGACTGACTTCGGTGGGGGACCTACTTCAAGAGTGGAGCTTAAGCTTGTACACTTTTTTTGGTGGAGGCACAGGCTGGTTTCATTTTGTGTCTCAGACGCCATCTGGCACATTGTTTGCTCTTAAGTCATTACTAGGAGAGGAACTGGCAAGCTAGCACTAGATGAATTCATTTCATGATTAGCACAAATCACCCTCATTTCCTTAAACCTGTTTGGACAGCAAGGTATGTTGTATTCCGTAAATGAGAAATATTAGGAAGTACATTATGGTGTTAGTGTCATTGATGGAGGAACTCATTTTAGATTACAACAGGCATACAGGTGGCATTACTGAGACAGCTTGGCGTCAGTAGTACCATCTGTACCATCATCTAGTAACTGAGCAGCTTTTAGTCTCCACTTTCCAACCCCTAGCTGTTGGCTTGGTAACCAGAAGGATGAAAGGCCATTCTTATGGCAAACCTTGGTGCATTACACTCCAACTTGAAAACTGAATGTGGAGAGAGAGACTCAAAGGCTTCTTTCTGACCACAGAAACACCCTATGGTGGCAGCACAGGCACTGGCTTGGTCCTGGTGAAGAGAAATTTGAATAGCTTTCTACATTACAACAAGAGCACTCAGGCATACTGGCTCATTGAGTGGCTTCGCTGGCATGTTTGAAGCCGTTCCTTGAGGAACTTTAAGTAGCACAAACAACCTGAAGAAAGTTCAGGCCTTTCACAATCTGAACACTCAGAGATGCAGAATTCATCACTCTTCATCGCTGTGCGCCAACACTGCCCGCCTCACCTCAGCCAATACTACG